>NW_022638155.1:375000-447500 GCF_010993605.1 Petromyzon marinus | reverse complement strand
AAGACCCACAGAGACACAGAGAGACCCACATAGACACAGAGACACAGAGACCCAGAGACCCAGAGACACACAGACCCACATAGACACACAGAGACCCACATACACCCAGAGACACAGAGAGACCCACAGAGACCCACAGAGACCCATAGAAACCCATCGAGACCCATACTCAGAGACCCCAACTAAACTAAGTTGATGTCACCAGGTGTAAGACCCCACTGAGCTGCTGTGTAGATATTTTATCAGAAGCGAGCTGGGCCATCACTAATGACAGCAACTCAGCCACGTGGCTGATATCATCATCGTCATCATCACGTGACTGATATCATCATCATCACGTGGACATTGATAGCAGCAAAGACTCTGAACTCGTGATTCTAAATGTGGAGGGGGAAAACCGGAGGACGCGGAGTGAAAAATCCACACAGCGACCACCGCGGGGAGAGAGACGCAGACTCCAAATACACAGCAGCAGCATCATCGCCAGGGTCTGGGATCGAACCCACGACCGCCTACGTCACAACTACCACCACCACTGTCACCACCACCACTATCACCACCACTATCACCACTTCCACTACCACCACCACCACTGTCACCACCACCACTATCAACTATCACAACCACCACTACCACCACTACCACCACTGTAAATCACTACTACCACCACCACTGTCACCACCACCACTATCAACTATCACTACCACCACTACCACCACCACTATCAACTACCACAACCACCACTGTCACCACCACTATCAACTACCACAACCACCACCACTACCACCACTGTCACCACCACCACTATCAACTATCACAACCACCACTTCCACTACCACCACCACTACCACCACTATCACCACCACTACCACCACTATCACCACCACTACCACCACCACTGTCACCACCACTATCAACCACCGCCACCACCGGCCTAACGTGTGATTTTCGACCATTGCGATGTTTTTATAATCCGAAATAAAAGTCTGAATCTTTCTATGGAATCAAAACCCCCTCCTGCTGTCCAGACTCGGAGCTTGTCCAGGCGATGTGAGCCACCAGCCCTGTCGAGGGAGATGTTGACTACCTCGCCTGGTGTACAGGAGGTCGTGGGTTCAATGTTGAGATGTTAACCACCTCGCCTGGTGTGCAGGAGGTCGTGGGTTCAATGCTGAGATGTTGACTACCTCGCCTAGTGTACAGGAGGTCGTGGGTTCGATGTTGAGATGTTAACTACCTCGCCTGGTGTACAGGAGGTCGTGGGTTCAATGTTGAGATGTTGACTACCTCGCCTGGTGTACAGGAGGTCGTGGGTTCAATGCTGAGATGTTGACTACCTCGCCTGGTGTGCAGGAGGTCGTGGGTTCAATGCTGAGATGTTGACTACCTCGCCTGGTCTACAGCAGGTCGTGGGTTCAATGCTGAGATGTTGACCACCTCGCCTGGTATACAGGTCGTGGGTTCAATGCTGAGATGTTAACTACCTCGCCTGGTGTGCAGGAGGTCGTGGGTTCGATACTGAGATGTTGACTACCTCGCCTGGTGTACAGGAGGTCGTGAGTTCGATGTTGAGATGTTGACTACCTCGCCTGGTCTACAGGAGGTCGTGGGTTCAATGTTGAGATGTTGACCACCACGCCTGGTGTGCAGGAGGTCGTGGGTTCGATGTTGAGATGTTGACTACCTCGCCTGGTGTACAGGAGGTCGTGGGTTCAATGTTGAGATGTTGACTACCTCGCCAGGTGTACAGGAGGTCGTGGGTTCGATGTTGAGATGTTGACTACCTCGCCTGGTGTACAGGAGGTCGTGGGTTCGATGTTGAGATGTTGACTACCTCGCCTGGTGTACAGGAGGTCGTGGGTTCAATGTTGAGATGTTGACTACCTCGCCTGGTGTACAGGAGGTCGTGGGTTCAATGCTGAGATGTTGACTACCTCGCCTGGTGTACAGGAGGTCGTGGGTTCAATGCTGAGATGTTGACTACCTCGCCTGGTGTACAGGAGGTCGTGGGTTCAATGCTGAGATGTTGACTACCTCGCCTGGTGTACAGGAGGTCGTGGGTTCAATGTTGAGATGTTGACTACCTCGCCTAGTGTACAGGAGGTCGTGGGTTCGATGTTGAGATGTTAACTACCTCGCCTGGTGTACAGGAGGTCGTGGGTTCGATGTTTAGATGTTGGCTACCTCGCCTGGTGTACAGGAGATCGTGGGTTCAATGTTGAGATGTTGACTACCTCGCCTAGTGTACAGGAGGTCGTGGGTTCAATGCTGAGATGTTGACTACCTCGCCTAGTGTACAGGAGGTCGTGGGTTCGATGTTGAGATGTTAACTACCTCGCCCGGTGTACAGGAGGTCGTGGGTTCAATGCTGAGATGTTGACTACCTCGCCCGGTGTACAGGAGGTTGAGGGTTCGATGTTGAGATGTTGACTACCTCGCCTGGTGTACAGGAGGTCGTGGGTTCAATGCTGAGATGTTGACTACCTCGCCTGGTGTACAGGAGGTCGTGGGTTCAATGTTGAGATGTTGACTACCTCGCCCGGTGTACAGGAGGTTGAGGGTTCGATGTTGAGATGTTGACTACCTCGCCTGGTGTACAGGAGGTCGTGGGTTCAATGCTGAGATGTTGACTACCTCGCCTGGTCTACAGGAGGTCGTGGGTTCAATGCTGAGATGTTAACCACCTCGCCTGGTGTACAGGAGGTCGTGGGTTCGATGTTGAGATGTTAACTACCTCGCCTGGTGTACAGGAGGTCGTGGGTTCAATGTTGAGATGTTAACCACCTCGCCTGGTGTACAGGAGGTCGTGGGTTCAATGCTGAGATGTTAACTACCTCGCCTGGTGTACAGGAGGTCGTGGGTTCAATGTTGAGATGTTGACTACCTCGCCTAGTGTACAAGAGGTCGTGGGTTCAATGCTGAGATGTTGACTACCTCGCCTGGTGTACAGGAGGTCGTGGGTTCAATGCTGAGATGTTGACCACCTCGCCTGGTGTGCAGGAGGTCGTGGGTTCGATGTTGAGATGTTGACCACCTCGCCTGGCTTACAGGAGGTCGTGGGTTCGATGTTGAGATGTTGACTACCTCGCCTGGTGTATAGAAGGTCGTGGGTTCAATGTTGAGATGTTGACTACCTCGCCTGGTGTACAGGAGGTCGTGGGTTCGATGTTGAGATGTTGACTACCTCGCCTGGTGTACAGGAGGTCGTGGGTTCGATGTTGAGATGTTGACTACCTCGCCTGGTGTACAGGAGGTCGTGGGTTCGATGTTGAGATGTTGACTACCTCGCCTGGTGTACAGAAGGTCGTGGGTTCAATGTTGAGATGTTGACTACCTCGCCTGGTGTACAGGAGGTCGTGGGTTCGATGTTGAGATGTTGACTACCTCGCCTGGTGTACAGGAGGTCGTGAGTTCGATGTTGAGATGTTGACTACCTCGCCTGGTGTACAGGAGGTCGTGGGTTCAATGTTGAGATGTTGACTACCTCACCTGGTGTACAGGAGGTCGTGGGTTCAATGCTGAGATGTTGACTACCTCGCCTGGTGTACAGGAGGTCGTGGGTTCAATGCTGAGATGTTGACTACCTCGCCTGGTGTACAGGAGGTCGTGGGTTCAATGCTGAGATGTTGACTACCTCGCCTGGTGTACAGGAGGTCGTGGGTTCGATGTTGAGATGTTAACTACCTCGCCTGGGGTACAGGAGGTCGTGGGTTCAATGTTGAGATGTTGACTACCTCGCCTGGTGTACAGGAGGTCGTGGGTTCAATGCTGAGATGTTGACTACCTCGCCTGGTGTACAGGAGGTCGTGGGTTCGATGTTGAGATGTTAACTACCTCGCCTGGTGTACAGGATGTCGTGGGTTCAATGCTGAGATGTTGACTACCTCGCCTGGTGTACAGGAGGTCGTAGGTTCAATGTTGAGATGTTGACTACCTCGCCTAGTGTACAGGAGGTCGTGGGTTCGATGTTGAGATGTTAACTACCTCGCCTGGTGTACAGGAGGTCGTGGGTTCGATGTTTAGATGTTGGCTACCTCGCCTGGTGTACAGGAGGTCGTGGGTTCAATGTTGAGATGTTGACTACCTCGCCTGGTGTACAGGAGGTCGTGGGTTCAATGCTGAGATGTTGACTACCTCGCCTGGTGTACAGGAGGTCGTGGGTTCAATGCTGAGATGTTGACTACCTCGCCTGGTGTACAGGAGGTCGTGGGTTCAATGTTGAGATGTTGACTACCTCGCCTAGTGTACAGGAGGTCGTGGGTTCGATGTTGAGATGTTAACTACCTCGCCTGGTGTACAGGAGGTCGTGGGTTCGATGTATAGATGTTGACTACCTCGCCTGGTGTACAGGAGGTCGTGGGTTCAATGTTGAGATGTTGACTACCTCGCCTGGTGTACAGGAGGTCGTGGGTTCAATGCTGAGATGTTGACTACCTCGCCTTGTGTACAGGAGGTCGTGGGTTCGATGTTGAGATGTTAACTACCTCGCCCGGTGTACAGGAGGTCGTGGGTTCAATGCTGAGATGTTGACTACCTCGCCTGGTGTACAGGAGGTCGTGGGTTCAATGTTGAGTTGTTGACTACCTCGCCCGGTGTACAGGAGGTTGAGGGTTCGATGTTGAGATGTTGACTACCTCGCCTGGTGTACAGGAGGTCGTGGGTTCAATGCTGAGATGTTGACTACCTCGCCTGGTGTACAGGAGGTCGTGGGTTCAATGCTGAGATGCTGACTACCTCGCCTAGTGTACAGGAGGTCGTGGGTTCGATGTTGAGATGTTAACTACCTCGCCTGGTGTACAGGAGGTCGTGGGTTCGATGTTGAGATGTTAACTACCTCGCCTGGTGTACAGGAGGTCGTGGGTTCGATGTATAGATGTTGACTACCTCGCCTGGTGTACAGGAGGTCGTGGGTTCAATGTTGAGATGTTGACTACCTCGCCTGGTGTACAGGAGGTCGTGGGTTCAATGCTGAGATGTTGACTACCTCGCCTGGTGTACAGGAGGTCGTGGGTTCGATGTTGAGATGTTAACTACCTCGCCCGGTGTACAGGAGGTCGTGGGTTCAATGCTGAGATGTTGACTACCTCGCCTGGTGTACAGGAGGTCGTGGGTTCAATGTTGAGTTGTTGACTACCTCGCCCGGTGTACAGGAGGTTGAGGGTTCGATGTTGAGATGTTGACTACCTCGCCTGGTGTACAGGAGGTCGTGGGTTCAATGCTGAGATGTTGACTACCTCGCCTGGTGTACAGGAGGTCGTGGGTTCAATGCTGAGATGCTGACTACCTCGCCTGGTGTACAGGAGGTCGTGGGTTCAATGCTGAGATGTTGACTACCTCGCCTGGTGTACAGGAGGTCGTGGGTTCAATGTTGAGTTGTTGACTACCTCGCCCGGTGTACAGGAGGTTGAGGGTTCGATGTTGAGATGTTGACTACCTCGCCTGGTGTACAGGAGGTCGTGGGTTCAATGCTGAGATGTTGACTACCTCGCCTGGTGTACAGGAGGTCGTGGGTTCAATGCTGAGATGCTGACTACCTCGCCTAGTGTACAGGAGGTCGTGGGTTCGATGTTGAGATGTTAACTACCTCGCCTGGTGTACAGGAGGTCGTGGGTTCGATGTTGAGATGTTAACTACCTCGCCTGGTGTACAGGAGGTCGTGGGTTCGATGTATAGATGTTGACTACCTCGCCTGGTGTACAGGAGGTCGTGGGTTCAATGTTGAGATGTTGACTACCTCGCCTGGTCTACAGGAGGTCGTGGGTTCAATGCTGAGATGTTGACTACCTCGCCTGGTCTACAGGAGGTCGTGGGTTCGATGTTGAGATGTTAACTACCTCGCCTGGTCTACAGGAGGTCGTGGGTTCAATGCTGAGATGTTGACTACCTCGCCTGGTGTACAGGAGGTCGTGGGTTCAATGTTGAGTTGTTGACTACCTCGCCCGGTGTACAGGAGGTTGAGGGTTCGATGTTGAGATGTTGACTACCTCGCCTGGTGTACAGGAGGTCGTGGGTTCAATGCTGAGATGTTGACTACCTCGCCTGGTGTACAGGAGGTCGTGGGTTCAATGCTGAGATGCTGACTACCTCGCCTGGTGTACAGGAGGTCGTGGGTTCGATGCTGAGATGTTGACTACCTCGCCTGGTGTACAGGAGGTCGTGGGTTCAATGTTGAGATGTTGACTACCTCGCCTGGTGTACAGGAGGTCGTGCGTTCAACGCTGAGATGTTGACTACCTCGCCAAGTGTACAGGAGGTCGTGGGTTCAACGCTGAGATGTTGACTACCTCGCCTGATCTACAGGAGGTCGTGGGTTCGATATCGAGATCAATGTCACCACGTGTAGATTATTTACTGCTATATATTTCCACGTGATGATGATGATGATGATATCAGCCACGTGGCTGAGCTGCTATAATTAGCGATGGCCCAGCTCGCTTCTGATAAAATATCTACACAGCAGCTGAGTGGGGTCTTACACCTGCTGACATCAACTTAGTTTAGTTTTAGTGAGGCTCTCTGTGGGTCTTTATGACCACAGGTCTCTGTGGGTGTCTGTGGGTTGTCTATGGGTCTCTATGTACCTCTGTGCGTTCACAGTATCTGCCTGCTGCTGCTATCAATGTCCACGTGATGATGACGATGATGATGATGATGAGATCAGCCTCTCGGCTCAGCTGATAGAATTCGCGACGGCCCGGGTAAGATGTGAAAACAATAAATGAATCGATTCGTAAACAGGGCAAAGGGGGTTCCCCGTGGTGTAAACAAACAAAAAACGCCGAACCCGAGCTGTTCATCGTTTTGGTGGAGGTTGCATTGCCCTTGTACTCGTCGCGCTGCGCTTGGTGATGAGACACAGCCACAACGGAGGCCCCGGCCGTGTGACGGGAGTCGCGAGCGGAACGTCTCGATGGCCTGCCTGCCTGCTCGTTCGCCCCGGGGCGGCGTGGGTCGCTGGAGATTCATCGCCGGGGTTTGTAGCGGAGCAGCAGGCCGCTAGCACTGCCATAGCCGTCACCACCATCACTATCATCTTCCTCTTTGGTTCTTTCGGTAAAGTCACCACCACGTAGAATGAGAATAAAATAATGAATTGCTAAAATAAAATAACACAATAATAATCTCACGACGTTTCGGCCACAACACAAGCGGCCTTCATCAGGTGAAGGGGACAAGACTGTCTGGAGGACAGCGCTGGAGTGAAAAAAGCCACGCTCAGATCGCGACCTTTAAGCTGTGTGAGAAGAAACAAAGCGCCTTGACAAAGGAATTAGCATAGAATTTAGCATTGAAATGGCCGAGTGATTAGCTTGTGACTGGTCACAGAAATGGCTATGTTAAAGTTAAAGCATACACATCCGCAGAGGCACCCCTTGACAAAAGAATTAGCATAGAATTTAGCATTGAAATGGCTGAGTGATTAGCTTGTGACTGGTCACAGAAAAGGCTATGTTAAAGTTAAAGCATACACATCCGCAAAGGCACCCCTTGACAAAGGAATTAGCATAGAATTTAGCATTGAAATAGCTGAGTGATTAGCTTCTAACTGGTCACAGAAATAGCTATGTTAAAGTCAGAGCATATACATTCACCGAGGCACCTAGTACAAATCAAACAGGAGAATTTAGCATTGAAATAACTAGGCGAATTTAGCATTGAAATAACTGAGTGATTAGCTTGTAACTGGTCACAGAAATGGCTATGTTGAAGTCTAGGCCTACACATCTGAGCTATTCACAGTAACTGGGTATACAATACAATATATAATGAATACTATATAGTGAACAAATAAAAAATACTAAAATATAAATGACCTCCATGTTATCAATAAACTCTATATATTCTCCAATCAGCTAAGCTACCAAAAAAAAGTCGTTATATATCACAATGCTACATGGCGAAAAAAATGGGTGGATTCTTACCCTCAACTTTAGCAACACGGATAGCTACGGGCCCCGTTCAGACGGACGAGTTCATCCATGGTCGGAACAGAGGAGGGGGAGAGAGACAGCTGCTAGGCGCTATTATACTCCATGTTGTAAACCATACCATTAACCGTGGTGTGAGAGGTATTAAGAGTCAATGCCAGCGAAAGAGCTGCGGTCTGAAGGTCATCGTAAAATGCAATTAATTAAGAACGGAAATGGTTCCAAACATCTTTCCAATGGTTACTAAGCCAGAATCCATCTTCTCGGTTGAAATTGTCTCTGTGCTTGTGTATGTGGATGGCCTCATGAACGAATCTCTCATGGTAGCCGGTTGGTTTGCAAAGAACCTCCGTCTTGGAGAAGTCAATGTCATGTGAGCCCACTGAATTATAACAGTGATCTGCCACGACAGAGGAGTTCGTTCTACCGTGTTTCAAGTCTGCTTTATGTTCGCGGATGCGGTCCGAGATATGTCGTTTGGTTTCTCCAATGTAGCTACTACCACAGAGGCACTTTAGTTTGTAAACGCCCGGGTACTGTATGTCTGGAACAGCATCTTTTACAGATGGAACCAGATCACGGATTTTATGTACTGTGTTGAATTGGACCTGGATCTTGTGTTTGTTCAGGATTTTGGAGATCTTTTTAGTGACCCCTGCAATGTAGGGTAAGGTGATGGTTTTGAGTGGCTCCACAAGAGGATCCTTCTTCATTACTGGAGTGATGGCTTTGCGGATTGTGTAGTCGGAGTAACCATTAGCCCTGAGAGCCTGGTGTACGTGCTTGAGTTCACTGGTAATGTGTTCCTGGTCGGAAATGCATTGGGCTCTATGGTATAGAGTCTTGATGAGGGAGTTCTTCTGGGATGGATGGTGGTGGGAATCCGGTTTCAAGTAAGCGTCTGTATGGGTAGCTTTCCTGTAGACAGAGTGGCTCATTGAACCATCATGTCTCCTTTTAATTAAGACATCCACAAAGGGTAGTTTGCCATCTTTTTCGACCTCCATGGTAAATCTGATGGCTGGGTGTATGGAATTGATGTGGTCGCGGAATTGGTCTAGAGCAGGCTGGCCATGTGGCCAGATGACAAAGGTGTCATCCACGTACCTCTTCCATAAGGTCGGGCGTAGAGTGGCAGTCTGGATGGCGTCAGTTTCAAATTTTTCCATGAATACGTTGGCTACAACCGGAGATAGGGGGGAGCCCATTGGGGTTCCCTCAGTTTGTTTGTAGAACGTTCCATTCCAGGTGAAGTATGTGTTGGTTAAGCAATGTCTCACCAGGGGGGGTACATCAGTGTGCAGTCCTTGATGAACCAGGTCTTCAATGATAGCGATGGTGTCAGGTACCAGGACTTTGGTGAACAAGGACCATTATCATCATTAGCTGTCAACCACCATCACTATCAACACCAGCACCACCACTATCACCATCACTATCAGCATCAGCACCACCACTATCACCATCACTATCAACACCAGCACCACCACTCACCAGCAGCACTATCACCATCACTATCAGCACCACCACTATCAGCACCAGCACCACCACTATCACTATCAACACCAGCACCAGCACCACCACTATCACAATCACCATCATTATCAGCACCAGCACCACCACTATCACCATCACTATCAGCACCAGCACTATCACCATCACTATCAACACCAGCACCACCACTATCAGCACCAGCACCACCACTATCACTATCAGCACCAGCACTATCACCACCATCACTACCAACATCACCATCACTACCACCACCATCACTACCAACATCACCATCACTACCAACATCACCATCACTACCACCATCACTACCAACATCACCATCACTACCAACATCACCATCACTACCACCACCATCACTACCAACATCACCATCACTACCACCACCATCACTACCAACATCACCATCACTACCACCATCACTACCAACATCACCATCACTACCACCACCATCACTACCAACATCACCATCACTACCAACATCACCATCACTACCAACATCACCATCACTACCAACATTACCATCACTACCACCACCATCACTACCAACATCACCATCACTACCAACACTACCAACATCACCATCACTACCAACATCACCATCACTACCAACATCACCATCACTACCACCACCATCACTACCAACATCACCATCACTACCACCACCATCACTACCAACATCACCATCACTACCACCACCATCACTACCACCACCATCACTACCAACACCACCATCACTACCAACATCACCATCACTACCAACACCATCACTACCAACATCACTACCACCACCATCACTACCAACATCACCATCACTACCACCACCATCACTACCAACATCACCATCACTACCACCACCATCACTACCAACACTACCACCACTACCAACATCGCCACCTGACCTACGTTCAGCAGGCCTCGTCAGGGTCCGGGATCGAACCCACGACCTCCTGCGGGGAGAAGGGAACCCCCCTAGCGTGACCCCCTCCCCTACCCCCCTCACCTTACCCCCCTCCCCTACCCCCTCCCCTACCCCCCTCACCTTACCCCCTTCCCCTACCCCCTCACCTACCCCCCTTCCCCTACCCCCTCACCTACCCCCCAACATCCCAGACCCCCCCAAATGAGGAGCCACAACACCGTACCGAGTCTCATTATTATTATTTATTAATCGTGACCATTAACAACTTGATATCATTAACAATTTAATATCACCATCATTACAACGCTTACGTGTCTTCAATTTAAAGTGTACCACTCACAATTAGGGTCAATTAATGAAATACAATCTATAAGAGAAAAGTTCGATCCACAAAGTATGGAGGCGTCGTGAAATGTCGCGTGGTGGTGGAGGCTGGCGCAGCCGACAGCGGAGCAACAGCGCACCCTGGCGGGTGGTCATCGGTAACACCACTCACACTCCTCACACCTACACACACTCACACACCTACACACACTCACCTACACTCTCTCACACACCTACACACACTCACCTACACTCACACCTACACTCTCACTTACACTCACTCACCTACACACACTCACACCTACACATACACACACTCACCTACACATACACACACTCACACACCTACACACTACACACTCACACCTACACACACACTCTCACTCACCTACACCTACACACACTCTCACTCACACCTACACACACTCACCTACACACCACACACACACCTACACACAGACTCACACCTACACACTCTCACCTACACACACTCACCTACACTCACTCACACCGACTCACCTACACACACTAACACCCACACACCTACTCACACCTACTCACCCACCAACCCACTCACTTTACCAACCTACTCACCCATCCACGAACCTACTCAACCCACCTCACCAACCCATCCGCTCACCCACTAACCATTGGGTGTGGTTAGCGCTAGGCTGCTAACCCCACAGATTCCCACACAACTACACACACCCACACCCATTCACACCTACACACTCACACCTACACACACTCACACCTACTCACCCACCAACCCACCCCACCAACCCACTCACTTTACCAACCGACTCACCCATCCACGAATCCGCTCACCCACTAACCATTGGGTGTGGTTAGCGCTAGGCTGCTAACCCCACAGATTCCCACACAACTACACACACTCACACACCTACACACACCCATTCACACCTACACACTCACACCTACACACACCCATTCACACACCCTCACACCTACACACACTCACACCTACTCACCCACCAACCCACTCACTTTACCAACCGACTCACCCATCCACGAATCTACTCACCCACCTCACCAACCCATCCGCTCACCCACTAACCATTGGGTGTGGTTAGCGCTGGGCTGCTAACCCCACAGATTCCCACACAACGGCCACCAATTCCACCACTCGGAGACAGTAGCGATTATCTGAACCAGTACCTGGCCCTCCCCTCGGTCGACTCGGCCTCAAATGAGTACCTGGTGTCGCAGTGTAGCGTAGTAAACATCGCTGGCACTGGGGAGACAAAGGCGGCCGGGCGTGGTGGTGCTGGCCACCCACCCCCTCTGTGTGTGCCACAGTGCCGGTAGCCTTCAAAGGCGCTGCTGCTGCTGCTACTACTAACAGCACTTGCCCCTGCAGCCTGTTAGAGGCTACACGGGGGAGCTTTGAATGAGTGAGTGGGTGGGTGGTTAAGTGAGTGGGTGCTGGTGAGTCCTTGGTGTTGGTGAGTGATGGTGAGTGTTGGTGAGTGATGGTGAGTGATGGGGCGAGTCCGGAAAAAACAACCCCCGACCTCCTCATTGGTGCCGGAAGGCAACGCTGTGGTGAGCAGCGGTGCCATTGGGGGAGGGCCAATTCCGATTGGCCATTCCCCTCATGGCGAGCCACCACAGCCGCCAAAAGGGGGGCTCTGGACAGGTGCGAGGGGCTGGTAACCCCCCCACACCTTCAATCCAAGTACCACAAAACCACAAAATAAAAATCTAAGCTTGTGCCGGAGGCCCCGGGGGGACAGGCGTCTATGACGTCTCCTGGCAAAACCCCATTTGGCGGAGCCAGGAGACTGAATCTCTACCCTCGGGGCTCCTCCAGAAACAACGAAAAGCCACTACGGGTGGCCACGTGGAATGTTCGAACGCTCACAGCGAAGGAGAGGCTGCCACTCCTCTGTCGGGAGCTGGACCGGTGCCGCCTGGATCTCTGTGGCATTCAGGAGGTCCGGTGGACCGGTTCTGGCTCCTGCCACCATGAGGGGTGGACAGTCGTCTACTCGGGGCAGCAGACTGCCAAACAACAGGGAGTGGCTCTTGTTCTAAACAAAAGAATGAAGGGGGCGTGGGAGCGTGGCGGTGAGGTGTGGGAAGCTGTAAGCCCCAGGCTACTTTGGGCTCACCTTACCATCAACCGGAGGCGAGGAATGGTGGTCGTGGTTACTTATGCCCCCACCGAAGACGAACATCCGTGACGGGATGCAGGCAAGGCCGATGAGTCAGATGCCTTCTATGACCTCCTGTCACAGGTGCTGGCTAAAGTGGCCCCTCGGGATAGAGTCATCATGTTGGGTGACTTCAATGCCCGAGTTGGTCATGATGCTGGAACCTGGTCTGGAGTGATTTGAAGGCATCGGCGCATCTACACAACATCATGGATGTATGCCGGGTCCAAGCAAGAACATCTGCTGGATTACATAGTGACAGAACAGCGGATGCAGGCCCATGTCCTTGACACCAGGACCTACCGTGGAGCTGATCTGCCCACTGACCATCGACTAGTCATCTGTAAGAAGCGCCTGCCATTCTTCCACTCCGGTGGTGGGTGTACACCCAGTACCAGGTTCAAACTCAGTGGCATGGTCTCAGCTAGCTGATGAAAGTTGCAAGTGAGAATTGATCGCTTGCGGCTGGGGTTGGCATCGTCTCCCACTCCTCCTGATGTTGACGGGAAATAGGCGAGGTTTAGGACTGTGACTCATGCAGCTGCATTGGCTGCTTTGGGTACGCGGTCCAGAGCTTCCCAGAGACCCTGACAGAGGTGTTCAGGCTGGCTGAGAAAAAGCGACAGGCCCATTCTCATTGTCTACAGCATCCCACGTCAGAGAATGAAAAGGCTTACCGCATCATTCGCTCAGAGGTTAGCAGAGCCGCGAGGCGGTGCAAGGATGGGTGGGGGTCGCGGGTTTCTGAGGAGATCGAATCTGCCTCAGTGGCCCGTGATCACAAATCGCTCTTTAACTCCATCAAAAAAGTAACCTGCAGCGTCACACCTAATTACCATAATTAGGGGAAAGAACGGTGATCCAATCTCCGACCCCCAGGAACAGGTTTGCAGATTTGCTGAGCATTTCTCTGAGGTCCTGGGGGAGGGAAAATCCCTCAGCCAGGAAAACATCGTGGCACAAAGTGAGGGTGACCCTGCTGAGGCTGCGGTGCCTCAAATATTGGAGGAAGTCACCCCCTGTGAGTGGCTGGCTGAGGTGCCATCCGTTGAGGAAGTACTGAAGGCGATCCGGAGTCTGAGACCAGGAAAGGCACCAGGACCTCCCAAGCGAAATGCTGAGGGACTGGCGTTTGTGCACAGACTGCCCTTCATGACATCACAACAACAGTCTGGACCACTGGATGGGTTCCACAGGATTGGAAGGATGCCCTGGTGGTCCCCCTCTTTAAGAAGGGGGACCGCACAGACTGTAACAACTACAGGGGCATCTCACTACAGAGTGTGCCGGGAAAGGTCCTGGGCAAGGATTATTCAACATCGCCTTGCCGGGCACGCTGAGGAGAGGCTTGCGGAGCCCCAATGCGGTTTCAGGAAAGGGCGGTCCTGCACAGATGCCATATTTTCTGTCCGTCTGCTACAGCAGAGGTGTAAGGAATTCCAACAAGGCCTACATCTCTGCTTTATTGACCTGGTCAAGCCCTATGATCGCATCAGTAGGCCTGGGCTCTGGGTCATTCTTCGTGCTTTTGGAGTCTCTGACCCTCTGCTCACGCTCATTAAGGACCTTCATGATGGTGAGCGCCGGGTGTCTAAAGCACAGCAGGTTGGCACAGTAGGGGGCACAGGTGGTGCATCAGCCAGTCATCTCAGTCATCTCAGTCAGTCGACCCGTGGCACCTGCTGGGTCTGCCCCGTGACCTCCTGCCAGCGGGCGTTCGACACTTCACGTGGCCTCAAGGTGCACATGGCCTGGCACAAGCGTCGTGGTGACGTCACCGCCACTTAGTGGCGAACAGTGGTTGTTGTGATGGTGTAAATTATAGTGTGAGTGCTGGTGAGTGATGGTGAGTGCTTGGTGAGTGATGGTGAGTGATGGTGAGTGATGGGCAAGTGCTTTGGAGTCCTTGCTGCTCATTTTTTCTCCTTCTTGGACCACTCCTCCCACCCTCCAGGGAAGTGGACGGCACTGCACACACAGACACACACACAGACACACACAGACACACAGACACACACACAGACACACACAGACACACACAGACACGCACACACAGACACACACAGACACACACACACAGACACACACAAAGACACACACAGACACACACACACACAGAGACACACACAAGACACACACAGACACACACAGACACACACAGATACACACACATAGACACACACACATAGACACACACACATACCCGCAACCCACACACACCCACACAAAGACACACACACACACACACAGACACACAGACACACACCCACAACCCACACACACCCACAACCCACACACACCCACGACCCACACAAAGACACACACACACCCACAACCCACACACAGACACACACACACCCACAGACACACACACACCCGCAACCCACACACAGACAAAGACACACACACACACCCACAGACAGACACCCACAGACACACACACACAGACACACACACACACAGACACACACACATACCCGCAACCCACACACACCCCCACACACAATAAGACACCCACAACCCACACACAGACACACACACACAGACACAAACACACCCACACACAGACACACCCACAGACACACACAAAGGTCCCCCGGTTAGCCTGTAACAGACTGTAGCGGAAAGTGCTGTTGGCGCCTGTGAAGGCTACCGGCACTGTAGCCACACACAGAGGGGGTGGGTGGCCAGCACCACGCCCGGCCGCCTTTGTCTCTCCCCAGTGTCACACACTCACCCACCCACTGACCCACTCACTGGCCCACTCAAAGACCCACTCACCAACCCACTCACTGACCCACTTACTGACCCAATCACCGACCCACTCACTGACCCACCAACACCACTCACTGACCCACTCACCCACCCACTCACCGACCCACTCACTTACTCACCAACCCACTCACTGACCCACTCACCCACTTACTCACCAACCCACTCACTTACTCACCAACCCACTCACTGACCCACTCACCCACCCACTCACCCACCCACTCACTTACTCACCAACCCACTGACCCACTCACTAACCCAATCACCGACCCATTCAATGGCCCACTCAATGGCCCACTCAATGGCCCACTCAATGGCCCACTTACTAACCAAATCACCGACCCACTCATTGACCCACCGACCCACTCACTCCCTTACTCACTAACCTACTCACTGACCAACTCACTGACCCAATCACCGACCCACTCACTGACCCACCGACCCACTCACTGACCCACTCACCCACTCACCCACTTACTCACCAACCCACTTACTGACCCACTCACTGACCCACTCACTAACCCAATCACCGACCCATTCAATGGCCCACTCAATGGCCCACTCAATGGCCCACTCAATGGGCCACTCAATGGCCCACTCACCGACCCACTCACTGACCCACTTACTGGCCAAATCACCGACCCACTCATTGACCCACCAACCCACTCACTGACCCACTCACCCACCCACTCACCGACCCACTCACTTACTCACCAATCCACTGACTGACCAACTCACTGACCCAATCACCGACCCACTCACTGACCCACCGACCCACTCACTGACCCACCCACCCACCCACTCACTTACTCACCAACCCACTCACTGACCCACCCACTCACTCACTCACCAACCCACTCACTGACCCACTCACTGACCTACTCACCCACCCACTCACCCACTCACCCACCCACTCAAAGACAAAGATCCCCCGTGCAGCCTGTAACAGACTGTTGGGGCAAGTGCTGTTAGCGAGCAGCGCCTATGAAGGCTACCGGCACTGTGCCACACGCAGAGGGGGTGGGTGGCCAGCCCCACGCCCGGCCGCCTTTGTCTCTCCTCAGTGCTAGCGGTGTTCACTAAACCACACCGGCTGAGTCGACCTAGGGGAGGCCCAGGACTGGTTCAGATAATCGTCACTGGTGGTGGCCGTGAGCGGGAATCTAACTCGGGCTGGCTGGCTGGTAGCGCTAACCACTACACTACCGCTCCCCACTGAGTCTATCACCGTGCCTCTCACCGTGTCTCTCTCACTGTGTCCCCGTGTCTCTCACTGTGTCTCTCACTGCGTGTCTCTCACTGTGTGTCTCTCACTGTGTGTCTCTCACTGTGTGTCTCTCACTGTGCGTCTGTGCGTGTCTCACTGTGTGTCTCTCACTGTGCGTCTGTGCGTCTCTCACTGTGTGTCTCTCACTGTGTGTCTCTCACTGTGTGTCTCTCACTGTGTGTCTGTGTGTCACTCACTGTGTGTCTCTCACTGTGTGTCTCTCACTGTGTGTCTCTCACTGTGCGTCTGTGTGTCTCACTGTGTGTCTCTCACTGTGTGTCTCACTGTGTGCCTCTCACCGTGTCTCTCTCACTGTGTCCCCGTGTCTCTCACTGTGCGTCTGTGCGTCTCTCACTGTGCGTCTCTCACTGTGTGTCTCACTGTGTGTCTCTCACTGTGTGTCTGTGTGTCTCACTGTGTGTCTCTCACTGTGTGTCTCTCACTGTATGTCTCTCACTGTATGTCTGTGTGTCTCTCACTATGTGTCACTCACTGTGTCTCTCACTGTGTGTCTCTCACTGTGTCACTCACTGTGTCACTCACTGTGTCTCTCACTGTGTGTCTGTGTGTCTCACTGTGTGTGTCTCTCACTGTGTGTCTCTCACTGTGTGTCTGTGTGTCTCACTGTGTGTGTCTCTCACTGTGTGTCTCTCACTGTGTGTCTGTGCGTCTCTCACTGTGTGTCACTCACTGTGTGTCTCTCACTGTGCGTCTGTGCGTCTCTCACTGCGTCTCTCACTGTGTCTCTCTCACTGTGTGTCTCTCACTGTGTGTTTCTCACTGTGTGTCACTCTCACTGTGTGTCTCTCTCACTGTGTGTCTCTCACTGTGTGTTTCTCACTGTGTGTCACTCACTGTGTGTCTCTCACTGTGTGTCACTCACTGTGTGTCTCTCGCTGTGTGTCTCTCGCTGTGTGTCTCTCACTGTGTGTCTCTCACTGTGTGTCTCTCACTGTGTGTCTCTCACTGTGTGTCTCTCACTGTGTGTCTCTCACTGTGTGTCTCTCTCACTGTGTGTCTCTCACTGTGTGTCACTCACTCTGTGTCTCTCACTGTGTGTCACTCACTCTGTGTCTCTCACTGTGCGTGTCTCACTGTGCGTGTCTCACTGTGTCTCACTGTGTGTCTCACTGTGTCTCTCACTGTGTGTCTCACTGTGTGTCTCACTGTGTCTCACTGTGTCTCTCACTGTGTGTCTCACTGTGTCTCTCACTGTGTGTCTCACTGTGTGTCTCACTGTGTGTCTCACTGTGTGTCTCACTGTGTCTCTCACTGTGTGTCTCACTGTGTGTCTCACTGTGTCTCTCACTGTGTGTCTCACTGTGTGTCTCACTGTGTCTCTCACTGTGTGTCTCTCACTGTGTGTCTCTCACTGTGTGTCTCTCACTCTGCATCTCTCACTGTGTGTCACTCCTCACTGTGTCTCTCACTGTGTGTCTCACTGTGTCTCTCACTGTGTGTCTCTCACTGTGTGTCTCTCACTGTGTCTCACTGTGTGTCTCTCACTGTGTGTCTCTCACTGTGTGTCTCACTGTGTCTCTCACCGTGTGTCACTCACCGTGTGTCACTGTGTCACTCACTGTGTGTCACTCACTGTGTGTCTCACTGTGTGTCTGTGTGTCTCTCACTGTGTGTCTCTCACTGTGTCTCTCACTGTGTGTCTCACTGTGTCTCTCACTGTGTCACTCACTGTGTGTCACTCACTGTGTGTCTCACTGTGTGTCTGTGTGTCTCTCACTGTGTGTCTCACTGTGTGTCTCTCACTGTGTGTCTCTCACTGCGTGTCTCCGTGTCTCCCAGCGCGTGTCTCCGTGTCTCTCACTGTGTGTCTCCGTGTCTCCCAGCGCGTGTCTCCGTGTCTCTCACTGCGTGTCTCCGTGTCTCTCACTGCGTGTCTCCGTGTCTCTCACTGCGTGTCTCCGTGTCTCTCACCGCGAGTACCCTAGCCGTGTGGCCGTGGTGAGGGCGTGGAGGCTCCGCACTCCGGCTAGACATGAGAACACCAGGCTCTCACCGCAGCGCGACGGTGGCGCTCGCGAGTAGCGGCGCTCAAACTCACTCGCAGGCAGGCGCAGGGACTCCTCCAGCTGCAGCACTGAGACACACGGAGAGACGCGGAGACTCAGAGACACACGGAGACACACGGAGACACACGGAGACACACGGAGACACACGGAGAGACACAGAGACACACGGAGACTCAGAGACACACGGAGACACACGGAGACACACGGAGACACAGGGAGACACACTGAGACACACAGAGACAGAGACTCCTCCAGCTGCAGCACTGAGACACACGGAGACACACGGAGACTCAGAGACACAGGGAGACTCACGGAGACACACGGAGACACACGGAGAGACACAGAGACACACGGAGACACACGGAGACTCAGAGACACAGGGAGACACACGGAGAGACGCGGAGACACACGGAGAGACACGGAGACACAGGGAGACACACTGAGACACACAGAGACAGAGACTCCTCCAGCTGCAGCACTGAGATACACGGAGACACACGGAGACTCAGAGACTCACGGAGACTCACGGAGACACAGGGAGACACACGGAGACACACGGAGACACACGGAGACACACAGAGACAGAGACTCCTCCAGCTGCAGCACTGAGATACACGGAGACACACGGAGACTCAGAGACTCACGGAGACTCACGGAGACACAGGGAGACACACGGAGACACACGGAGACACACGGAGACACACAGAGAGACACGAAGACACACGGAGACACACAGAGACACGCGGAGACTCACGGAGACACACGGAGACACACGGAGACTCAGAGACACAGGGAGACACACGGAGACTCACGGAGACACACGGAGACACACGGAGACACAGGGAGACTCAGAGACACAGGGAGAGACACAGAGAGACACACGGAGACACAGAGACACACGGAGAGACACAGAGACACACGGAGACACACGGAGACACACGGAGAGACACAGGGAGACACAGGGAGACACACGGAGACACACGGAGAGACACGGAGACACACGGAGACACTGAGACACACGGTGACACACGGAGACACACGGAGACACAGAGACACAGGGAGACACACTGAGACACACAGAGACAGAGACTCCTCCAGCTGCAGCACTGAGATACACGGAGACACACGGAGACACAGGGAGACACAGGGAGACACAGGGAGACACACGGAGAGACGCGGAGACACACGGAGACTCACGGAGACACACAGAGACACAGAGACACACAGAGACACAGGGAGACACACAGAGACTCAGAGACACAGGGAGACACAGGGAGACACACGGAGAGACACAGAGACACAGGGAGAGACACAGAGACACAGGGAGACACACGGAGAGACACAGAGACACAGGGAGACACACGGAGACACACGGAGAGACACAGAGACACAGGGAGACACACGGAGACACACGGAGACTCAGAGACACAGGGAGACACACTGAGACACACAGAGACAGAGACTCCTCCAGCTGCAGCACTGAGATACACGGAGACACACGGAGACTCAGAGACACAGGGAGACACAGGGAGACACACGGAGAGACGCGGAGACACACGGAGACTCACGGAGACACACGGAGACACGGAGACACACGGAGACACACGGAGAGACACACGGAGACTCACGGAGAGACACAGAGACACACGGAGACACACGGAGAGACACGGAGACTCACGGAGACACACGGAGAGACACAGAGACACAGAGACAGAGACTCCTCCAGCTGCAGCACTGAGACACACGGAGACACACGGAGACACAGGGAGACACACTGAGACACACGGAGACACACGGAGAGACACAGAGAGACACAGAGACACACGGAGACACAGGGAGACACACTGAGACACACGGAGACACACGGAGAGACACGGAGAGACACAGAGAGACACGGAGAGACACAGAGACACAGGGAGACACACGGAGACTCAGGGAGACACACGGAGAGCCACAGAGAGACACAGGGAGACTCACGGAGACACAGGGAGACACACGGAGACACACAGAGAGACACACAGAGAGACACACAGAGACACAGGGAGACTCACGGAGACACAGGGAGACACACGGAGACACACGGAGACACACAGGGAGACACACGGAGACACACGGAGAGACACAGGGAGACACACGGAGACACACGGAGACACACAGAGACACAGCGAGACACACGGAGAGACACAGAGACAGAGACTCCTCCAGTTGCAGCACTGAGACACACGGAGACACACGGAGACACACAGAGACACAGGGAGACACACGGAGACACACGGAGACACAGGGAGACACACGGAGAGACACAGAGACTCCTCCAGTTGCAGCACTGAGACACACGGAGACACACGGAGACACACGGAGACACAC
Organism: Petromyzon marinus; assembly: GCF_010993605.1. Lineage (NCBI taxonomy): Eukaryota > Metazoa > Chordata > Hyperoartia > Petromyzontiformes > Petromyzontidae > Petromyzon > Petromyzon marinus. Next base: position 426,204 of record NW_022638155.1, on the reverse strand, counting down.
GGAGACACACAGAGAGACACAGGGAGACACACGGAGACACACGGAGAGACACAGAGACACAGGGAGACACACAGAGAGACAGAGAGACACAGGGAGACACACGGAGAGACATGGAGACACACGGAGACACACAGAGACACAGGGAGACACACGCAGACACACAGAGACACAGAGACAGAGACTCCTCCAGCTGCAGCACTGAGACACACGGAGACACACAGAGACACACGGAGACACAGGGAGACACACGGAGACACACGGAGACACACGGAGACACACGGAGAGACACAGAGACAGAGACTCCTCCAGCTGCAGCACTGAGACACACGGAGACACACAGAGACACACGGAGACACACAGAGACACACAGAGACACACAGAGACACACGGAGACTCACGGAGACACAGGGAGACACACAGAGACACAGGGAGACACACGGAGACTGTCTCTGTGCGAGTCTCTGTCTGTGTGAGTCTCTGTCTGTGTGAGTCTCTGTCTGTGTGAGTCTCTGTCTGTGTGAGTCTGTCTGTGTGAGTCTCTGTCTGTGTGAGTCTCTCTCTGTGTGAGTCTCTCTCTGTGTGAGTCTCTGTCTGTGTGAGTCTCTGTCTGTGTGAGTCTCTTGTCTGTGTGAGTCTCTGTCTGTGTGAGTCTCTGTCTGTGTGGGTCTCTGTCTGTGTGGGTCTCTGTCTGTGTGGGTCTCTGTCTGTGTGAGTCTCTGTCTCTCTGTGTGAGTCTCTGTCTGTGTGAGTCTCTGTCTGTGTGAGTCTCTGTCTCTCTGTGTGAGTCTCTGTCTCTCTGTGTGAGTCTCTGTCTCTCTGTGTGAGTCTCTGTCTCTCTGTGTGAGTCTCTGTCTCTCTGTGTGAGTCTCTGTCTCTCTGTGTGAGTCTCTGTCTCTCTGTGTGAGTCTCTGTCTCTCTGTGTGAGTCTCTGTCTCTCTGTGTGAGTCTCTCTGTGTGAGTCTCTGTCTGTGTGAGTCTCTGTCTGTGTGTGTCTCTGTCTCTGTGAGTCTCTGTCTGTGTGAGCCTCTGTCTGTGTGGGTCTCTGTCTGTGTGGGTCTCTGTCTGTGTGTGTCTCTGTCTCTGTGAGTCTCTGTCTGTGTGAGTCTCTCTCTGTGTGAGTCTCTGGCTCTCTGTGTGAGTCTCTGTGTGAGTCTCTGTGTGAGTCTCTGTGTGAGTCTCTCTCTGTGTGAGTCTCTGTCTGTGTGAGTCTCTGTCTGTGTGAGTCTCTGTCTGTGTGGGTCTCTGTCTGTGTGGGTCTCTGTCTGTGTGTGTCTCTGTCTCTGTGAGTCTCTGTCTGTGTGAGTCTCTCTCTGTGTGAGTCTCTGGCTCTCTGTGTGAGTCTCTGTGTGAGTCTCTGTGTGAGTCTCTGTGTGAGTCTCTCTCTGTGTGAGTCTCTGTCTGTGTGAGTCTCTGTCTGTGTGAGTCTCTGTCTGTGTGAGTCTCTGTCTGTGTGGGTCTCTGTCTGTGTGAGTCTCTGTCTGTGTGGGTCTCTGTCTGTGTGAGTCTCTCTGTGCGAGTCTCTCTGTGTGAGTCTCTCTGTGTGAGTCTCTGTCTCTGTCTGTGCGAGTCTCTGTCTGTGTGAGTCTCTGTCTCTCTGTGTGAGTCTCTGTCTCTCTGTGTGTGTCTCTGTCTGTGTGAGTCTCTATCTCTCTGTGTGAGTCTCTGTCTGTGTGAGTCTCTGTCTCTGTGAGTCTCTGTCTGTGTGAGTCTCTGTCTCTGTCTGTGTGAGTCTCTGTCTGTGTGAGTCTCTCTCTGTGTGAGTCTCTGTCTGTGTGAGTTTCTGTCTGTGTGAGTCTCTGTCTCTCTGTGTGAGTCTCTGTCTCTCTGTGTGTGTCTCTGTCTGTGTGAGTCTCTATCTCTCTGTGTGAGTCTCTGTCTGTGTGAGTCTCTGTCTCTGTCTGTGTGAGTCTCTGTCTGTGTGAGTCTCTGTCTCTGTCTGTGTGAGTCTCTGTCTGTGTGAGTCTCTGTCTGTGTGAGTCTCTCTCTGTGCGAGTCTCTCTCTGTGTGAGTCTCTCTCTGTGTGAGTCTCTGTGTGAGTCTCTGTCTCTCTGTGTTAGGGTCTCTGTCTGTGTGAGTCTCTGTGTGAGTCTCTGTCTCTCTGTGTGAGTCTCTGTCTCTCTGCGTGAGTCTCTGTCTGTCTCTCTGTGTGAGTCTCTGTCTGTGCGAGTCTCTGTCTGTGTTAGTCTCTGTCTGTGTGAGTCTCTGTCTGTGTGAGTCTCTGTCTCTCTGTGTTAGAGTCCCTGTCTGTCTCTCTGTGTGAGTCTCTGTCTGTGTGAGTCTCTCTCTGTGTGAGTCTCTGTGTGAGTCTCTGTCTCTCTGTGTTAGAGTCTCTGTCTGTGTGAGTCTCTGTGTGAGTCTTTGTCTCTCTGCATGAGTCTCTGTCTGTCTCTCTGTGTGAGTCTCTGTCTGTGTGAGTCTCTGTCTGTGTGAGTCTCTGTCTGTGCGAGTCTCTGTCTGTGTGAGTCTCTGTCTGTGTGAGTCTCTGTCTGTGTGAGTCTCTGTCTGTGTGAGGCTCTGTCTGTGTGAGTCTCTGTCTGTGTGAGTCTCTGTCTCTCTGTGTGAGTCTCTGTCTGTGTGAGTCTCTGTCTCTGTGTGAGTCTCTGTGTGAGTCTCTCTCTGTGTGAGTCTCTGTCTGTGTGAGATTGTGCGAGTCTCTGTCTCTCTGTGTGAGTCTCTGTCTGTGTTGTTTCTCTCTGTGTGAGTCTCTGTGTGAGTCTCTGGCTCTCTGCGTGAGTCTCTGTCTGTCTCTCTGTGTGAGTCTCTGTCTGTGAGTCTCTGTCTCTCTGTGTTAGAGTCTCTGTCTGTGTGAGTCTCTGTGTGAGTCTCTGTCTGTGTGAGTCTCTGTCTCTCTGTGTGAGTCTCTGTGAGTCTCCGTCTGTGCGAGTCTCTGTCTCTCTGTGTGAGTCTCTGTCTCTGTCTCTCTGTGTGAGTCTCTGTCTCTCTGTTAGAGTCTCCGTGTGTGTGAGTCTCTGTCTGTGTGGGTCTCTGTCTGTGCGAGTCTCTGTGCGAGTCTCTGTCTCTCTGTGTGAGTCTTTGTCTGTGTGAGTCTCTCTGTGTGAGTCTCTCTGTGTGAGTCTCTCTGTGTGAGTCTCTCTGTGTGAGTCTCTCTGTGTGAGTCTCTCTGTGTGAGTCTCTGTCTCTCTGTGTGAGTCTCTGTCTGTGCGAGTCTCTGTCTCTGTCTCTCTGTGTGTGTCTCAGTCTGCGCGAGTCTCTGTCTGTGTGAGTCTCTGTCTGTGCGAGTCTCTGTCTCTATGTGTGAGTCTCTGTCTGTGCGAGTCTGTCTGTGTGAGTCTCTGTCTGTGTGAGTCTCTGTCTGTCTCTCTGTGCGAGTCTCTCTCTGTGCGAGTCTCTGTGTGAGTCTCTGTCTCTCTGTGTTAGTCTCCGCGTCCCTCCCCTGCCTCCCGCTCACAGGGAATGTTGATGGCCCCGGGTAGCCCCCCGTACTCCCGGATCTCCCAGGGCTCGCGGACGTCCACCACGTAGGTCTCTGTCTGTGTGAGTCTCTGTCTGTGTGAGTCTCTGTCTCTCTGTGTGAGTCTCTGTCTCTCTGTGTTAGAGTCTCTGTCTGTGTGAGTCTCTGTCTCTCTGTGTGAGTCTCTGTCTGTGTGAGTCTCTGTCTGTGTGAGTCTCTGTCTGTGTGAGTCTCTGTGAGTCTCTGTCTCTCTGTGTGAGTCTCTCTCTGTGTGAGTCTCTGTCTCTGTCTCTCTCTGTCTCTGTCTGTGTGAGTCTCTGTCTGTGTGAGTCTCTGTGTGAGTCTCTGTGAGTCTCTGTCTCTCTGTGTGAGTCTCTCTCTGTGTGAGTCTCTGTCTCTGTCTCTGTCTCTCTCTGTCTGTGTGAGTCTCCGTCTGTGTGAATCTCTGTCTCTCTGTTAGAGTCTCTGTGTGAGTTTCTGTCTCTCTGTGTGAGTCTCCGCGTCCCTCCCCTGCCTCCCGCTCACAGGGAATGTTGATGGCCCCGGGTAGCCCCCCGTACTCCCGGATCTCCCAGGGCTCGCGGACGTCCACCACGTAGGCCTCTGTCTGTGTGAGTCTCTGTCTGTGTGAGTCTCTGTCTGTGTGGGTCTCTGTCTGTGTGAGTCTCTGTCTGTGTGAGTCTCTGTGTGAGTCTCTGTCTGTGTGAGTCTCTGTCTGTGTGAGTCTCTGTGTGAGTCTCTGTCTGTGTGAGTCTCTGTCTCTCTGTGTGAGTCTCTGTCTGTGTGAGTCTCTGTGTGAGTCTCTGTCTGTGTGTGTCTCTGTCTGTGTGAGTCTCTGTCTCTGTGTGAGTCTCTGTCTGTGTGAGTCTCTGTCTGTGTGAATCTCTGTCTCTGTCTCTGTGAGTCTCTGTCTGTGTGAGTCTCTGTCTGTGTGAGTCTCTGTCTCTCTGTGTGAGTCTCTGTCTCTCTGTGTGAGTCTCTGTCTGTGTGAGTCTCTCTGTGTGAGTCTCTGTCTCTGTCTGTGTGAGTCTCTGTCTCTCTGTGTGAGTCTCTGTGAGTCTCTTGTCTGTCCGAGTCTCCGCGTCCCTCCCCTGCCTCCCGCTCACAGGGAATGTTGATGGCCCCGGGTAGCCCCCCATACTCCCGGATCTCCCAGGGCTCGCGGACGTCCACCACGTAGGCCTCTGTCTGTGTGAGTCTCTGTCTGTGTGAGTCTCTGTCTCTCTGTGTGAGTCTCTGTCTGTGTGAGTCTCTGTCTGTGTGAGTCTCTGTCTGTGTGAGTCTCTGTCTGTGAGTCTCCGTCTGTGTGAGTCTCTGTGTGAGTCTCTGTGAGTCTCTGTCTGTGTGAGTCTCTGTGTGAGTCTCTGTGAGTCTCTGTCTGTCTCTCTGTGTGGGTCTCTGTCTGTGTGAGTCTCTGTCTGTGTGAGTCTCTGTCTGTGTGAGTCTCTCTCTGTGTGAGTCTCTGTCTCTCTGTGTGAGTCTCTGTCTCTCTGTGTGAGTCTCTGTCTCTCTGTGTGAGTCTCTGTCTCTCTGTGTGAGTCTCTGTCTGTGTGGGTCTCTGTCTCTCTGTGTGAGTCTCTGTCTGTGTGAGTCTCTGTCTGTGTGAGTCTCTGTCTGTGTGAGTCTCTGTCTGTGAGTCTCCGTCTGTGTGAGTCTCTGTGTGAGTCTCTATGAGTCTCTGTCTGTGTGAGTCTCTGTGTGAGTCTCTGTGAGTCTCTGTCTGTCTCTCTGTGTGGGTCTCTGTCTGTGTGAGTCTCTGTCTGTGTGAGTCTCTCTCTGTGTGAGTCTCTCTCTGTGTGAGTCTCTGTCTCTCTGTGTGAGTCTCTGTCTCTCTGTGTGAGTCTCTGTCTGTGTGGGTCTCTGTCTCTCTGTGTGAGTCTCTGTCTGTGTGAGTCTCTGTCTGTGTGAGTCTCTGTGTGAGTCTCTGTGAGTCTCTGTCTGTCTCTCTGTGTGGGTCTCTCTCTGTGTGAGTCTCTCTGTGTGAGTCTCTGTCTCTGTCTCTCTGTGTGAGTCTCTGTCTGTGTGAGTCTCTGTGTGAGTCTCTGTCTGTGTGAGTCTCTGTCTGTGTGAGTCTCTGTGTGAGTCTCTGTCTGTGTGAGTCTCTGTCTGTGTGAGTCTCTGTCTGTGCGAGTCTCTGTCTCTCTGTGTGAGTCTCCGTCTGTGTCTCTGTCTCTCTGTGTGAGTCTCTCTGTGTGAGTCTCTGACTCTGTCTCTGTCTGTGTGAGTCTCTGTCTCTCTGTGTGAGTCTCTGTCTGTGTGAGTCTCTGTCTTGTGTGAGTCTCTGTCTGTGTGAGTCTCTGTCTGTGTGAGTCTCTGTCTGTGTGAGTCTCTGTGTGAGTCTCTGTCTGTGTGAGTCTCTCTCTGTGTGAGTCTCTGTCTGTGTGAGTCTCTGTCTGTGTGAGTCTCTGTCTGTGTGAGTCTCTGTCTGTGTGAGTCTCTGTGTGAGTCTCTGTGAGTCTCTGTCTCTCTGTGTGAGTCTCTCTCTGTGTGAGTCTCTGTCTGTGTGAGTCTCTGTGTGAGTCTCTGTGTGAGTCTCTGTGTGAGTCTCTGTGTGAGTCTCTGTGTGAGTCTCTGTGAATCTCTGTCTCTCTGTTAGAGTCTCTGTGTGAGTTTCTGTCTCTCTGTGTGAGTCTCCGCGTCCCTCCCCTGCCTCCCGCTCACAGGGAATGTTGATGGCCCCGGGTAGCCCCCCGTACTCCCGGATCTCCCAGGTCTCGCGGACGTCCACCACGTAGGCCTCTGTCTGTGTGAGTCTCTGTCTGTGTGAGTCTCTGTCTGTGTGGGTCTCTGTCTGTGTGAGTCTCTGTCTGTGTGAGTCTCTGTCTGTGTGAGTCTCTGTGTGAGTCTCTATGAGTCTCTGTCTGTGTGAGTCTCTGTGTGAGTCTCTGTCTGTCTCTCTGTGTGGGTCTCTGTCTGTGTGAGTCTCTGTCTGTGTGAGTCTCTGTCTCTCTGTTAGAGTCTCCGTGTGTGTGAGTCTCTGTCTGTGTGGGTCTCTGTCTGTGCGAGTCTCTGTGCGAGTCTCTGTCTCTCTGTGTGAGTCTTTGTCTGTGTGAGTCTCTCTGTGTGAGTCTCTCTGTGTGAGTCTCTCTGTGTGAGTCTCTCTGTGTGAGTCTCTCTGTGTGAGTCTCTCTGTGTGAGTCTCTGTCTCTCTGTGTGAGTCTCTGTCTGTGCGAGTCTCTGTCTCTGTCTCTCTGTGTGAGTCTCCGTCTGCGCGAGTCTCTGTCTGTGTGAGTCTCTGTCTGTGCGAGTCTCTGTCTCTATGTGTGAGTCTCTGTCTGTGCGAGTCTGTCTGTGTGAGTCTCTGTCTGTGTGAGTCTCTGTCTGTCTCTCTGTGCGAGTCTCTCTCTGTGCGAGTCTCTGTGTGAGTCTCTGTCTCTCTGTGTTAGTCTCCGCGTCCCTCCCCTGCCTCCCGCTCACAGGGAATGTTGATGGCCCCGGGTAGCCCCCCGTACTCCCGGATCTCCCAGGGCTCGCGGACGTCCACCACGTAGGTCTCTGTCTGTGTGAGTCTCTGTCTGTGTGAGTCTCTGTCTCTCTGTGTGAGTCTCTGTCTCTCTGTGTTAGAGTCTCTGTCTGTGTGAGTCTCTGTCTCTCTGTGTGAGTCTCTGTCTGTGTGAGTCTCTGTCTGTGTGAGTCTCTGTCTGTGTGAGTCTCTGTGAGTCTCTGTCTCTCTGTGTGAGTCTCTCTCTGTGTGAGTCTCTGTCTCTGTCTCTCTCTGTCTCTGTCTGTGTGAGTCTCTGTCTGTGTGAGTCTCTGTGTGAGTCTCTGTGAGTCTCTGTCTCTCTGTGTGAGTCTCTCTCTGTGTGAGTCTCTGTCTCTGTCTCTGTCTCTCTCTGTCTGTGTGAGTCTCCGTCTGTGTGAATCTCTGTCTCTCTGTTAGAGTCTCTGTGTGAGTTTCTGTCTCTCTGTGTGAGTCTCCGCGTCCCTCCCCTGCCTCCCGCTCACAGGGAATGTTGATGGCCCCGGGTAGCCCCCCGTACTCCCGGATCTCCCAGGGCTCGCGGACGTCCACCACGTAGGCCTCTGTCTGTGTGAGTCTCTGTCTGTGTGAGTCTCTGTCTGTGTGGGTCTCTGTCTGTGTGAGTCTCTGTCTGTGTGAGTCTCTGTGTGAGTCTCTGTCTGTGTGAGTCTCTGTCTGTGTGAGTCTCTGTGTGAGTCTCTGTCTGTGTGAGTCTCTGTCTCTCTGTGTGAGTCTCTGTCTGTGTGAGTCTCTGTGTGAGTCTCTGTCTGTGTGTGTCTCTGTCTGTGTGAGTCTCTGTCTCTGTGTGAGTCTCTGTCTGTGTGAGTCTCTGTCTGTGTGAATCTCTGTCTCTGTCTCTGTGAGTCTCTGTCTGTGTGAGTCTCTGTCTGTGTGAGTCTCTGTCTCTCTGTGTGAGTCTCTGTCTCTCTGTGTGAGTCTCTGTCTGTGTGAGTCTCTCTGTGTGAGTCTCTGTCTCTGTCTGTGTGAGTCTCTGTCTCTCTGTGTGAGTCTCTGTGAGTCTCTTGTCTGTCCGAGTCTCCGCGTCCCTCCCCTGCCTCCCGCTCACAGGGAATGTTGATGGCCCCGGGTAGCCCCCCATACTCCCGGATCTCCCAGGGCTCGCGGACGTCCACCACGTAGGCCTCTGTCTGTGTGAGTCTCTGTCTGTGTGAGTCTCTGTCTCTCTGTGTGAGTCTCTGTCTGTGTGAGTCTCTGTCTGTGTGAGTCTCTGTCTGTGTGAGTCTCTGTCTGTGAGTCTCCGTCTGTGTGAGTCTCTGTGTGAGTCTCTGTGAGTCTCTGTCTGTGTGAGTCTCTGTGTGAGTCTCTGTGAGTCTCTGTCTGTCTCTCTGTGTGGGTCTCTGTCTGTGTGAGTCTCTGTCTGTGTGAGTCTCTGTCTGTGTGAGTCTCTCTCTGTGTGAGTCTCTGTCTCTCTGTGTGAGTCTCTGTCTCTCTGTGTGAGTCTCTGTCTCTCTGTGTGAGTCTCTGTCTCTCTGTGTGAGTCTCTGTCTGTGTGGGTCTCTGTCTCTCTGTGTGAGTCTCTGTCTGTGTGAGTCTCTGTCTGTGTGAGTCTCTGTCTGTGTGAGTCTCTGTCTGTGAGTCTCCGTCTGTGTGAGTCTCTGTGTGAGTCTCTATGAGTCTCTGTCTGTGTGAGTCTCTGTGTGAGTCTCTGTGAGTCTCTGTCTGTCTCTCTGTGTGGGTCTCTGTCTGTGTGAGTCTCTGTCTGTGTGAGTCTCTCTCTGTGTGAGTCTCTCTCTGTGTGAGTCTCTGTCTCTCTGTGTGAGTCTCTGTCTCTCTGTGTGAGTCTCTGTCTGTGTGGGTCTCTGTCTCTCTGTGTGAGTCTCTGTCTGTGTGAGTCTCTGTCTGTGTGAGTCTCTGTGTGAGTCTCTGTGAGTCTCTGTCTGTCTCTCTGTGTGGGTCTCTCTCTGTGTGAGTCTCTCTGTGTGAGTCTCTGTCTCTGTCTCTCTGTGTGAGTCTCTGTCTGTGTGAGTCTCTGTGTGAGTCTCTGTCTGTGTGAGTCTCTGTCTGTGTGAGTCTCTGTGTGAGTCTCTGTCTGTGTGAGTCTCTGTCTGTGTGAGTCTCTGTCTGTGCGAGTCTCTGTCTCTCTGTGTGAGTCTCCGTCTGTGTCTCTGTCTCTCTGTGTGAGTCTCTCTGTGTGAGTCTCTGACTCTGTCTCTGTCTGTGTGAGTCTCTGTCTCTCTGTGTGAGTCTCTGTCTGTGTGAGTCTCTGTCTTGTGTGAGTCTCTGTCTGTGTGAGTCTCTGTCTGTGTGAGTCTCTGTCTGTGTGAGTCTCTGTGTGAGTCTCTGTCTGTGTGAGTCTCTCTCTGTGTGAGTCTCTCTCTGTGTGAGTCTCTGTCTGTGTGAGTCTCTGTCTGTGTGAGTCTCTGTCTGTGTGAGTCTCTGTGTGAGTCTCTGTGAGTCTCTGTCTCTCTGTGTGAGTCTCTCTCTGTGTGAGTCTCTGTCTGTGTGAGTCTCTGTGTGAGTCTCTGTGTGAGTCTCTGTGTGAGTCTCTGTGTGAGTCTCTGTGTGAGTCTCTGTGAATCTCTGTCTCTCTGTTAGAGTCTCTGTGTGAGTTTCTGTCTCTCTGTGTGAGTCTCCGCGTCCCTCCCCTGCCTCCCGCTCACAGGGAATGTTGATGGCCCCGGGTAGCCCCCCGTACTCCCGGATCTCCCAGGTCTCGCGGACGTCCACCACGTAGGCCTCTGTCTGTGTGAGTCTCTGTCTGTGTGAGTCTCTGTCTGTGTGGGTCTCTGTCTGTGTGAGTCTCTGTCTGTGTGAGTCTCTGTCTGTGTGAGTCTCTGTGTGAGTCTCTATGAGTCTCTGTCTGTGTGAGTCTCTGTGTGAGTCTCTGTGAGTCTCTGTCTGTCTCTCTGTGTGGGTCTCTGTCTGTGTGAGTCTCTGTCTGTGTGAGTCTCTGTCTGTGTGAGTCTCTCTCTGTGTGAGTCTCTGTCTCTCTGTGTGAGTCTCTGTCTCTCTGTGTGAGTCTCTGTCTGTGTGGGTCTCTGTCTCTCTGTGTGAGTCTCTGTCTGTGTGAGTCTCTGTCTGTGTGAGTCTCTGTGTGAGTCTCTGTGAGTCTCTGTCTGTCTCTCTGTGTGGGTCTCTCTCTGTGTGAGTCTCTGTCTGTGTGAGTCTCTCTGTGTGAGTCTCTGTCTCTGTCTCTCTGTGTGAGTCTCTGTCTGTGTGAGTCTCCGCGTCCCTCCCCTGCCTCCCGCTCACAGGGAATGTTGATGGCCCCGGGTAGCCCCCCGTACTCCCGGATCTCCCAGGGCTCGCGGACGTCCACCACGTAGGCCTCTGTCTGTGTGAGTCTCTGTCTGTGTGAGTCTCTGTCTCTCTGTGTGAGTCTCTGTCTCTCTGTGTGAGTCTCTGTCTGTGTGAGTCTCTGTCTGTGTGAGTCTCTGTCTGTGTGAGTCTCTGTCTGTGTGAGTCTCTGTCTGTGTGAGTCTCTGTCTGTGTGAGTCTCTGTCTGTGTGAGTCTCTGTCTGTGCGAGTCTCTGTCTCTCTGTGTGAGTCTCCGTCTGTGTCTCTGTCTCTCTGTGTGAGTCTCTCTGTGTGAGTCTCTGACTCTGTCTCTGTCTGTGTGAGTCTCTGTCTCTCTGTGTGAGTCTCTGTCTGTGTGAGTCTCTGTCTTGTGTGAGTCTCTGTCTGTGTGAGTCTCTGTCTGTGTGAGTCTCTGTCTGTGTGAGTCTCTGTGTGAGTCTCTGTCTGTGTGAGTCTCTCTCTGTGTGAGTCTCTCTCTGTGTGAGTCTCTCTCTGTGTGAGTCTCTGTCTGTGTGAGTCTCTGTCTGTGTGAGTCTCTGTGTGAGTCTCTGTGAGTCTCTGTCTCTCTGTGTGAGTCTCTCTCTGTGTGAGTCTCTGTCTGTGTGAGTCTCTGTGTGAGTCTCTGTGTGAGTCTCTGTGTGAGTCTCTGTGAATCTCTGTCTCTCTGTTAGAGTCTCTGTGTGAGTTTCTGTCTCTCTGTGTGAGTCTCCGCGTCCCTCCCCTGCCTCCCGCTCACAGGGAATGTTGATGGCCCCGGGTAGCCCCCCGTACTCCCGGATCTCCCAGGGCTCGCGGACGTCCACCACGTAGGCCTCTGTCTGTGTGAGTCTCTGTCTGTGTGAGTCTCTGTCTGTGTGAGTCTCTGTCTGTGTGAGTCTCTGTCTGTGTGAGTCTCTGTCTGTGTGAGTCTCTGTCTGTGTGAGTCTCTGTCTGTGTGAGTCTCTCTCTGTGTGAGTCTCTGTCTGTGTGAGTCTCTGTGTGAGTCTCTGTCTGTGTGAGTCTCTGTCTGTGTGAGTCTCTCTCTGTGTGAGTCTCTCTCTGTGTGAGTCTCTGTCTCTCTGTGTGAGTCTCCGCGTCCCTCCCCTGCCTCCCGCTCACAGGGAATGTTGATGGCCCCGGGTAGCCCCCCGTACTCCCGGATCTCCCAGGGCTCGCGGACGTCCACCACGTAGGCCTCTGTCTGTGTGAGTCTCTGTCTGTGTGAGTCTCTGTCTGTGTGAGTCTCTGTCTGTGTGAGTCTCTGTCTGTGTGAGTCTCTGTCTGTGTGAGTCTCTGTCTGTGTGAGTCTCTGTCTGTGTGAGTCTCTCTCTGTGTGAGTCTCTGTCTGTGTGAGTCTCTGTGTGAGTCTCTGTCTGTGTGAGTCTCTGTCTGTGTGAGTCTCTCTCTGTGTGAGTCTCTCTCTGTGTGAGTCTCTGTCTCTCTGTGTGAGTCTCCGCGTCCCTCCCCTGCCTCCCGCTCACAGGGAATGTTGATGGCCCCGGGTAGCCCCCCGTACTCCCGGATCTCCCAGGGCTCGCGGACGTCCACCACGTAGGCCTCGCCGGCGCGGACCAGCTCACGAAGCTGCACAAACGTCACGCTGCGCTGCTCCAGCTTGGCGTCAACGCCACCACCAACGCCACCACCAACGCCACCACCAACGCCACCACCAACGCCACCACCAACGCCGTCAACGCCGCCGCCAGAGACGGAGCGGAGACCCCAGCGGCCCGGGAGGGGGGAGCAGAGCGGGGGGAGGGGGGACGCTGCTGGGGGGTGGGGGAGGGGGAAGGGGAGGGGGGGGAAGGGGAGGGGGAGGAGGGAGAGGGGGGAGAGATGGGGGGAGAGAGGGAGGGGAGATGGGGGGGGGGAGATGATGAGGAGAGAGGGAGGGGAGATGGAGTAGGTGGGGGGGGGGGGGGGGAGAGAGGGAGATGGGGGGGAGATGGGGGGAAGATGGAGGGGAGATGGAGTAGGTGGAGGGGTGGGAGATGGGGGGGAGATGATGAGGAGAGATGGAGGGGAGATGGGGGTGAGATGGGGGGAGAGAGAGAGGGGAGATGGGGGGGGGATGATGAGGAGGGAGGGAGGGGAGAGGAGGGGAGAGAGGGAGGGGGGGGGGAGATGGAGTGGGTGGGGGGAAGATGGAGGAGAGATGGGGGGGGAGATGGGAGGGGAGATGGAGGGGAGATGGAGGGGAGATGGGGGAGAGATGGGGGAGAGAGGGAGGGGAGGGGGAGGAAGATGGAGGGGGAGAGTGGGGTGAGATGATGAGGAGAGATGGGGGGGGAGATGGGGGGGAGATGGGGGGGGAGATGGGGCGAGAGATGGAGGGGAAATGGGGGTGAGATGAGGAGAGAGAGAGAGAGAGAGTTGGTGAGGGGAGAGATGGGCGAGCGGAAGGACAATCTGAGCACAACAACAACAAGCAGCCGCTCAAGACGTCGGCTTCAAACACAAATGGTGAGGACGTCCTTAAGGCGTCTGGGAACGCGACCAGAAGCGACGCCGTGCCTCCGGAAGCTTCCGGAAGCTTCCGGAGGCTTCCGGAGGCACGGCGTCGCCCCCGGGGGAGACGCTCGAGCTTCATGAAGCCGGCAACATTCCGTTCGTTAAACCGCGTTTATTTATCCGTTCCCTTCGTCCGTTACACACGACAAGTCTCGTGTGTAAGAGCGGGTCACCATTTGTTGTTGATAACCACGCAGAGCCTGGCCCTAGCTGATGAGACACTGGGCGGGTTGGCGAGTGGGTGGGTGAGTGGGTGGGCGGGTGGGTTGGTTGGTGAGTGGGTTGGTGAGTGGGTGGGTTGGTTGGTGAGTGGGTGGGTTGGTGAGTGGGTGGGTGAGTGGGTGGGTTGGTTGGTGAGTGGGTGGGTTGGTGAGTGGGTGGGTTGGTGAGTGGGTGGGTGAGTGGGTAGGCAGGTGGGTGGGTTGGTGAGTGGGTGGGTGAGTGGGTGGGTTGGTTGGTGAGTGGGTGAGTGGGTTGGTGAGTGGGTAGGTGGGTGGGTTGGTTGGTGAGTGGGTGGGTGGGTTGGTGAGTGGGTGGGTGGGTTGGTGAGTGGGTGGGTGGGTTGGTGAGTGGGTGGGTGAGTGGGTGGGTTTGTGAGTGGGTAGGTGGGTGGGTTGGTGAGTGGGTGAATGAGTGGGTGGGTTGGTGAGTGGGTGGGTGAGTGGGTGGGTTGGTGAGTGGGTAGGTCAGTGAGTGAGTGGGTTGGTGGGTGAGTAGGTTAGTGGGTGGGTGAGTGGCTGAGTGAGTGGGTGGGTTGGTGAGTGGGTAGGTGAGTGGCTGAGTGAGTGGGTGGGTCGGTGAGTGGGTAGGTGGGTGGGTTGGTGGGTGGGTTGGTGAGTGGGTGGGTTGGTGAGTGGGTAGGTGGGTGGGTTGGTGAGTGGGTGGGTGAGTGGGTAGGTGGGTGGGTTGGTGAGTGGGTGGGTGGGTTGGTGAGTGGGTGGGTGAGTGGGTGGGTGAGTGGGTGGGTGAGTGGGTGGGTGAGTGGGTGGGTTGGTGAGTGGGTAGGTGGGTGGGTTGGTGAGTGGGTGGGTGAGTGGGTAGGTGGGTGGGTTGGTGAGTGGGTGGGTAGGTGGGTGGGTTGGTGAGTGGGTGGGTGAGTGGGTGGGTTGGTGAGTGGGTGGGTGAGTGGGTAGGTGGGTGGGTTGGTGAGTGGATGGGTGAGTGGGTGGGTTGGTGAGTGGGTGGGTGAGTTGGTGAGTGGGTTGGTGAGTGGGTTGGTGAGTGGGTGGGTGAGTGGGTGGGTTGGTGAGTTGGTAGGTGAGTGGGTGGGTGAGTGGGTTGGTGAATGGGTGGGTTTTGGAGTGGATGTGCTGGTGAGTGGGCGGGTGAGTGGGTGGGTGATTGGGTGGTTGGAATGTGAATCTGTGGGTGTGTTGGTATGTTAATGAGTGGGTGTGTTGGTATGTGAGCGAATAAGTGGGCGAGTGAACCCATGAGTGGGTAGGTGGGTGGCTGAGTAGGTTAGTGGGTGGGTGGCTTGGTAGGTTAGTGGGTGGGTGAGTGAGTTGGTTAGTGGTGGATGTGTGAGGGTAGGTGAGTTGAGTGGGTGGGTAGGTGAGTGGGTAGGTAGGAAGGGTGAGTGGGAAGGTGGGTCAGTGGGTGGGAAGGTGAGTGGGTTGAAAGGGTGAGTGATTGAGTGGGTAGGTGGGTGAGTGGGTGGGTAGGTGAGTGAGTGGGTAGGTGGGTGAGTGGATAGGTGAGTTGAGTGGGTGGGTGTGAGGGGTGGGTGAGTAGGTGTATGAGTGGATGGGTGAGTGCGCGGGTGAGCAGGTGGGTGAGTAGGTTAGCGAGTGGGTGAGTGGGTAGGTGAGTTGAGTGGATAGGTGAGTTGAGTGGGTGGGTGTGAGGGGTGGGTGAGTAGGTGGATGAGTGGATGGGTGAGTGCGCGGGTGAGCAGGTGGGTGAGTAGGTTAGCGAGTGGGTGAGTGGGTACAAAGGGTGAGTGGGTAGGTGGGTCAATGGGTGGGTGAGTCTGTGAGTGGGTGAGTGAGTGGGTACGTTTGTGGGTGAGTTGAGTGGGTGGGTGTGGGTGTGCGTGAGTAGGTTAGTGTGGGTGTGTGTGTATGCAGGTATGTGTGTAGGTTAGTGTGTGTGGGTGTGCGGGTGGGTGTGTGGGTGTGCGGATGGGTGGGTGAGTGGGTAGGTGAGTAAGTGGGTAGGAAGGGTGATTGGGAAGGTGGGTCAGTGAGTGGGTAGATGAGTTGGTGGGTAAATTCGTCGGTGGGTGGGTGAGTGGGTGGGCGAGTGGGTGGGCGAGTGGGTGAGTAGGTAGGTGGGTGGGAGAGTTGAGTGGGTGAGTATGTGGGTGAGTAGGTGGGTGAGTAGGTGGGCGAGTAGGTGGGCGAGTGGGTGGGCGAGTAGATGGGCGAGTAGGTGGGCGAGTAGGTGGGCGAGTAGTTGGGTGAGTGGATGGTTAAGTAGGTGGGCGAGCAGGTGGGTGAGTAGGTGGGTGAGCAGGAGGGGCGAGTAGGTGGGTGAGTGAGTGGGTGGGTGAGTAGGTGGGCGAGTAGGTGGGTGAACAGGAGGGGCGAGTAGGTGGGTGAGTAGGTGGGTGAGTAGGTGGGTGAGCAGGTGGGTGAGTAGGTGGGCGAGCAGGTGGGTGAGTAGGTGGGTGAGTGAGTGGGTGGGCGAGTAGCTGGGTGAGTAGGTGGGTGAGCAGGAGGGGCGAGTAGGTGGGTGAGTAGGTGAGTGGGTGGGCGAGTGGATGAACGTCACAGATCAAGTGACATCGTTTGGCCATTGTGAGCGAGCAGTCACAAATTCACATTTCACCAACTTAGGAAACAGCTGCCACTGGGGGTGCCCCTAGGCGAGACCACACAGCAGCAGCAGTGACCATTACTACCCCTACTACTGGCAGCAGACTGACACAACACCACCATCACCACCACCACCATCACCACCACCCTCACCACCACCACCACCCTCACCATCAACACCACCATCACCACCACCACCCTCACCATCACCACCACCCTCACCATCAACACCACCATCACCACCAACACCACCACCACCCTCACCATCAACACCACCCTCACCATCAACACCACCCTCACCATCAACACCACCCTCACAATCACCACCACCACCACCCTCACCATCAACACCACCATCACAATCACCACCACCCTCACCATCAACACCACCATCACCACCACCACCCTCACCATCACCACCACCCTCACCATCAACACCACCATCACCACCAACACCACCACCACCCTCACCATCAACACCACCCTCACAATCAACACCACCCTCACCATCACCACCACCACCACCCTCACCATCAACACCACCCTCACCATCAACACCCTCACCATCAACACCACCACCACCCTCACAATCACCACCACCCTCACAATCACCATCAACACCAACACCACCCTCACAATCACCACCACCCTCACCATCAACACCACCATCACCATCACCACCACCCTCACCATCAACACCACCCTCACCATCAACACCACCACCACCACCACCACCCTCACCATCAACACCACCCTCACCATCAACACCACCATCACAATCACCACCACCATCACCACCACCCTCACCATCAACACCACCATCACCATCACCACCACCCTCACCATCAACACCACCCTCACCATCAACACCACCCTCACCATCAACACCACCACCACCACCCTCACAATCACCACCACCCTCACAATCACCACCACCCTCACCATCAACACCACCCTCACCATCAACACCACCCTCACAATCACCACCACCCTCACAACCACCACCACCCTCACCATCAACACCACCCTCACCACCAACACCCTCACCATCAACACCACCCTCACCATCACCACCACCACCCTCACAATCAACACCACCCTCACCATCAACACCACCCTCACCATCAACACCACCCTCACCATCAACACCACCCTCACCATCACCACCACCCTCACAATCACCACCACCCTCACCATCAACACCACCATCACCACCACCCTCACCATCAACACCACCACCCTCACAATCAACACCACCCTCACCATCAACACCACCACCACCACCATCAACACCACCCTCACCACCAACCACCACCCTCACCATCAACACCACCCTCACCACCAACACCCTCACCATCAACACCACCCTCACAATCACCATCACCACCACCCTCACAATCAACACCACCCTCACCATCAACACCACCCTCACCATCAACACCACCCTCACCATCAACACCACCCTCACCATCACCACCACCCTCACAATCACCACCACCCTCACCATCAACACCACCCTCACCACCAACACCCTCACCATCAACACCACCCTCACAATCACCATCACCACCACCCTCACAATCAACACCACCCTCACCATCAACACCACCCTCACCATCAACACCACCCTCACCATCAACACCACCCTCACCATCACCACCACCCTCACAATCACCACCACCCTCACCATCAACATCACCATCACCACCACCCTTCACCATCAACACCACCACCACCACCATCAACACCACCCTCACCACCATCAACACCACCCTCACCACCAACCACCACCCTCACCATCAACACCACCCTCACCACCAACCACCACCCTCACCATCAACACCACCATCACAATCACCACCACCCTCACCATCAACACCACCACCCTCACCATCACCACCACCCTCACCACCAACCACCACCATCAGCACCACCATCACCACCAACCACCACCCTCACAATCACCACCACCCTCACCATCAACACCACCCTCACAATCACCATCACCACCACCCTCACAATCAACACCACCCTCACCATCAACACCACCCTCACCATCAACACCACCGTCACCATCACCCTCACCATCACCACCACCCTCACCATCAACACCACCCTCACCATCAACACCACCCTCACCACCAACCACCACCATCAGCACCACCATCACCACCAACCACCACCCTCACAATCACCACCACCCTCACCATCAACACCACCCTCACAATCACCACCACCCTCACCACCACCCTCACAATCACCACCACCCTCACAATCACCACCACCATCACCACCAACCACCACCCTCACAATCACCACCAACCACCACCCTCACCACCAACCACCACCCTCACAATCACCACCACCCTCACAATCACCACCACCCTCACCATCAACACCACCCTCACAATCACCACCACCCTCACAATCACCACCACCCTCACCATCAACACCACCCTCACAATCACCACCACCCTCACCATCAACACCACCCTCACAATCACCACCACCCTCACCATCAACACCACCATCACCACCAACCACCACCCTCACCACCAACCACCACAACCCCCACCACCCTCACCATCAACACCACCATCACCACCAACCACCACCCTCACCACCAACCACCACCCTCACCACCAACCACCACCCTCACAATCACCACCACCCTCACCATCAACACCACCATCACCACCAACCACCACCCTCACCACCAACCACCCTCACCACCACCCTCACCCTCACCACCACCACCCTCACCATTACCACCACCACCCTCACCATTACCACCACCCTCACCACCAACACCCTCACCATCAACACCCTCACCAACCACCACCCTCACAATCACCACCACCCTCACCATCAACACCACCATCACCACCAACCACCACCAACCACCACCCTCACCACCAACCACCACCACCCTCACCACCACCACCCTCACCATTACCACCACCCTCACCACCACCACCCTCACCACCAACACCCTCACCACCAACACCCTCACCACCACCCTCACCACCAACACCCTCACCACCACCATCATAATCACCACCACCACTACCACCACCCCCTTCACCACCTTCACTACCAACACCCTCACCACCACCCTCACCACAACCACCACCACTCTCTCCAGCACCCTCACCACCAACACCCTCACCACCAACACCCTCACCACCAACACCCTCACCACTACCACCCTCACCACCACCACCCTCACCACCACCATCCTCACCACCACCATCCTCACCATCACCACCCTCACCACCAACACCCTCACCATCACCAACCTCACCATCACCACCCTCACCACCACGTTCATCATCCCCCTCACCACCACCACCCTCACCATCACCACCCTCACCATCACCACCCTCACCACCCTCACCACCACCCTCACCACCACCCTCACCACCACGTTCATCATCCCCCTCACCACCACCCTCACCACCACCACCCTCACCACCACCACCCTCACCACCACGTTCATCATCCCCCTCACCACTACCACCCTCACCACTACCACTCTCACCACCACCATCCTCACCACCACCACCCTCACCACCACCCTCACCACCACCACCCTCACCACCACCACCCTCACCACCACCACCCTCACCACCACCACCCTCACCACCACCACCCTCACCACCACCACCCTCACCACCACCACCACCCCCACCACCACCACCCTCACCACCACCACCACCCTCACCACCACCACCCTCACCACCACCACCCTCACCACCACCACCCTCACCACCACCACCCTCACCACCACCACCCTCACCACCACCACCACCACCCTCACCACCACGTTCATCATCCCCCCTCCCTCCACCTGCCCACTCACCCTTGCTGCTGTTGCTGTTGGTGAGGGACTTGGTGAGCAGCAGGCGGTGCCCGCTCCTCACCCCGGGACTCGGGGCAGCAGCAGCAGCGGCGGCGGTGCGGAGGAGGAGACGCGGGGCCATTCGGCACAGCATGGCGACAGTGGTGGTGGTGAATAAGGTGGTGGTGGTGATGTAGTGGTGGTGGTGATGTAGTGGTGTAGTGGTGGTGATGTAGTGGTGGTGGTGATGGTGGTGATGTAGTGGTGGTGGTGATGTAGTGGTGTAGTGGTGGTGGTGGTGATGTAGTGGTGTAGTGGTGGTGATGTAGTGGTGGTGGTGATGTGGTGGTGGTGATGTAGTGGTGTAGTGGTGGTGATGTAGTGGTGGTGGTGATGTGGTGGTGGTGATGTAGTGGTGTAGTGGTGGTGATGTAGTGGTGGTGCTGATTAGGGTGATGGTGATTAGGGTGGTGGTGATGTGGTGGTGGTAGTGTGGTGGTGGTAGTGTGGTGGTGGTGATGTGGTGACTAGGGTGGTGATGGTGCTGTAGCGCCAAGCTAAACAACACCAACAACACAAACAACACCAACAACACAAACAACAACAACACAAACAACAACACAAACAAACAACAACACAAACAACAACAACAACCAGCGCTAAAACCGTCAATTGCCAAGTTAAACCACCGCGGCCGCGTCTGAGGTAAACATTTAAAAAAAAGGGAACCAAAAAAATAAACGAACCCGGAGTTGAACTTTCTCCGCTCAACAAAGTCGCCGGCTCGAGTAACTGTTGGCGATATTTAATGGCAGCTAGTTTTGTTATTTACAAATTAAAAAAAAATTAAAAAAATTCGCCTTGACGAGAGGGGGTAAAAAAGTTACAGCGACCTTGTCACGTCGCTTGCACGCTCGGGTTTTATTGGCCCTGTGTTTACCGTTCCGGTAGACATCTTCCGGAAGAGGAAGTAGATTCCGGCTTCTGATTTGGGTAGATATCTTCCGGAAGCGGGAAGAGTGAGTTTTGCTGTTCCTGGGAGACGTCTTCCGGAAGATGAAGATTGCGATTTAATTAATGCGGTAGATGTCTTCCTATTCCGGTAGACGGCTTCTGATTGCGTTTATTCCGGTAGACGTCTTCCGATTCAAGGAGACGTCTTCACATTCTGGTAGACTTCTACTGATTCCGGTAGATCTCTTCCGATTTCAGAGGACGTCGTCACATTCTGGTAGACGTCTTCCGAATCCGGTAGAGCTACGAGCGGCCTCTAAGCTCGCGTGAGGCTTTCGCGACAAACTTTAAAAGTCGCAGTGATATTGACGCGATATAAACGCCTTGTAATGAATAAATAAATCAAATATCCCTCATTGATTAAGGAGAGTTTATTGTTTAAATAGTTTACATAGTTTACATAGCTGTGGTGTTGATGCGGTGAGGGGGAGGGCCGATCGCGATACGAGCAAGCAGAAATAAAACGTCGCGAACGGGTCGCGAAAGGTCGCGACAAACAGCAAACAACCGCGGGGCGGTCGCGACAAACAACGACAGGCGACGAGACGCGGCGGGTTGGTGGGTGAGAGACCGAGGCGGGCCACGCCTTGCCTGGTTTCTCTGCCGGGCTTTGGGTGCGCGGAGCCGGCGAGGGAAGTAGGCCGAGGTGGGTTGGGGGGGGGGTTGTCGTGAAAGTGTTCGTGACGACCCTAGGTCGACTCGGCCTCAAGTAAACATCGCCAATTGGGGAGAGACAAAGGCGGCCGGGCGTGCTTTGTGGGTGAATGGGTGAGTTAGTGGGTGAGTGAGTGACTGGGTGAGAGACCGAGGCGGGCCACGCTTTGCCTGTTTTTTTCTGCCGGGCTTTGGGTGCGCGGAGCCGGCGAGAGAAGTAGGCCGAGGTGGGTTGGGGGGGTGTCGTGAAAGTGTTCGTGACGACCCTAGGTCGACTCGGCCTCAAGTAAACATCGCCAATTGGGGAGAGACAAAGGCGGCCGGGCGTGCTTTGTGGGTGAATGGGTGAGTTAGTGGGTGAGTGAGTGACTGGGTGAGAGACCGAGGCGGGCCACGCTTTGCCTGTTTTTTTCTGCCGGGCTTTGGGTGCGCGGAGCCGGCGAGAGAAGTAGGCCGAGGTGGGTTGGGGGGTGTCGTGAAAGTGTTCGTGACGACCCTAGGTCGACTCGGCCTCAAGTAAACATCGCCAATTGGGGAGAGACAAAGGCGGCCGGGCGTGCGTGGTGGGTGAATGAGTTAGTGGGTGAGTGAGTGTGTGGGTTGGTAGTTGAGTGGGTGAGTGGGTGGGTGAGTTGGTAGTTGAGTGGGTGAGTAGGTGGGTGGGTGAGTGAGTGAGTTGGGTGAGTGAGTGGGTGTGTGGGTTGGTAGTTGAGTGGGTGAGTGGGTGAGTTGAGTGAGTGAGTGGGTGTGTGGGTTGGTAGTTGAGTGGGTGAGTAGGTGGGCGAGTGAGTGTGTGAGTTGAGTAAGTGAGTGGGTGAGTGGGTTGGTAGTTGAGTGGGTGAGTGGGTGGGTGAGTGAGTGGGTGAATTGGGTGGGTGTGTGGGTTGGTAGTTGAGTGGGTGAGTAGGTGGGTGAGTGGGTGAGTTGGGTGAGTGAGTGGGTGAGTGGGTTGGTAGTTGAGTGGGTGAGTAGGTGGGTGAGTGGGTGAGTGAGTTGGTAGTTGAGTGGGTGAGTTGGGTAAGTGAGTGGGTGAGTGGGTTGGTAGTTGAGTGGGTGAGTAGGTGGGTGAGTGAGTGGGTGAGTTGGGTGAGTGAGTGGGTGAGTGGGTTGGTAGTTGAGTGGGTGAGTAGGTGGGTGAGTTGGGTGAGTGAGTGGGTGAGTGGGTTGGTAGTTGAGTGGGTGAGTTGAGTAAATGAGTGGGTGTGTGGGTTGGTAGTTGAGTGGGTGAGTAGGTGGGTGAGTGAGTGGGTGAGTTGGGTGAGTGAGTGGGTGTGTGGGTTGGTAGTTGAGTGGGTGAGTAGGTGGGTGAGTGAGTGGGTGAGTTGGGTGAGTGAGTGGGTGTGTGGGTTGGTAGTTGGGTGGGTGAGTAGCTGGGTGAGTAGGTGGGTGAGTGAGTGAGTGGGTGAGTTGGGTGAATGAGTGGGTGTGTGGGTTGGGAGGTGAGTCAGTGTGTGAGTTGCACTGGGGAGAGACAAAGGCGGCCGGGCGTGGTGCTGGCCACCCACCCCCTCTGTGTGTGCCACAGTGCCGGTAGCCTTCATAGGCGCCCGCTAACAGCACTTGCCCCTACAGTCCGTGAAAGGCTACACGGGGGACCTTTATTTTGTTAGTGACCAGCGGTGTCAAGATCGGCCTCTGTGTGGTGGAGGAGGCTCGTGAAGGACGCTGCTGTCACTGGGCAGTGCCAGGCTAGGTGCACCTTGAGGCTACTAGGCAGGCCGAGTGGTTTAAAATGTTTCCTGAATTTGTATTTTTTTCCACAGAAGTAAGAAGGAGGAGTTGTCGGTGCTCAGAACTTAATCATGGTAACTCATCAAAGACACAGTCACACGGACACACACACAGAGACACACACAGACACACACATAGACAGACACACACACAGACAGACACAGACACATACACAGACAGACACATACACAGGCAGACACATACACAGACAGAAACACGCAGACACACGCAGACACACAGAGACACACGCAGACACACACAGACACACCCAGACACACAGACACATACACAGACAGACACAGAGACACACACAGACACACACATACACAGACAGACACATACACAGACAGACACACGCAGACACACAGACACACACACAGACACAGACAGACACACACACATACACACAGACACACACACAGACAGAGACACACACAGTTACACAGACACACACACACAGACAGACACACAGACAGACAGACACATACACAGACAGACAGACACACGCAGACACACACAAAGACACGCTCACACAGACTCGCACACACAGACACACACACAAAGATAAAGACAAAGATCCCCCGTATAGCTTTAACAGACTGTAGGGGCAAGTGCTGTTAACTAGTAGCACCTATGAAGGCCGGAACGGCACACGAGGGGGTGGGTGGCCAGCACCTCGCCCGGCCGCCTTTGTCTCCCTAGTGGCGATGTTTACACACCGCTACACCAGGTACTCATTTGAGGCTGAGTCGACCTAGGGGAGGCCCGGGACCGGTTCAGATAATCGTCACTGACGGTGTTGGCCGTGAGCGGGAATCAAACCCAGGTCGCCAGGTTCTTAGCGCAGCGTAGCGCTAACCACTACACTACCACTCCCCACAAGACACACACACACACACAAAGATACACAGACACATACACGTGTGTATGTGTGTGTGTCTGTGTGTCTCTATGTAACGTGTGTGTGTCTGTGTGTGTGTCTGTGTAACGTGTGTCTATGTGTGTGTGTCTGTGTGTGTGTCTGTGTGTGTCTATGTAACGTGTGTCTATGTAACGTGTGTGTGTCTGTGTGTGTGTCTGTGTGTGTGTCTGTGTGCGTGTGTCTGTGTGTGTGTGTGTCTGTGTGTGTGTCTGTGTGTGTCTATTTAACGTGTCTGTGTGTGTGTCTGTGTGTGTGTCTGTGTGTGTGTGTCTGTGTGTGTCTGTGTGTGTGTCTATTTAACGTGTCTGTGTGTGTGTCTGTGTGTGTCTGTGTGTGTGTGTGTCTGTGTGTGTGTCTGTGTGTGTGTCTATTTAACGTGTCTGTGTGTGTGTCTGTGTGTGTCTGTGTGTGTCTGTGTGTGTGTCTGTGTGTGTGTCTGTGTGCAGGGTGAACGCAAGGGAGTCAACAAGTACTACCCTCCAGACTTCGACCCAGCCAAGGTGGCTACCGACTGGCATCATCATCAGCAGCTGTAGCAGTTGTAGCAACAGCAGTCCTAGTAGCAACAGCATCATCAGCAGCATCAGCAGTAGTAGCAACAGCATCAGCAGCAACATCATCAGCAGCAGTAGTAGTAGTAACAGCATCATCAGCTGCAGTAGCATCAGCAGTGGTAGCATCATCATCATCAGCTGTAGCAGTAGTAGCAACAGCAGTCCTAGTAGCAACAGCATCAGCAGCAGCATCAGCAGTAGTAGCAACTGCATCAGCAGTCATAGTAGCAGCATCAGCAGTAGCAGCATCAGCAGCAACATCATCATCAGCAGCAGTAGTAGTAGTAACAGCATCATCAGCTGCAGTAGCATCAGCAGTGGTAGCATCATCATCATCAGCTGTAGCATCAGCAGTGGTATCAGCATCAACAGCATCATCAACTGCAGTAGCATCAGCAGTGGCATCAGCATCATCAACAGCATCATCATCAGCTGCAGTAGCATCAGCATCATCAACAGCATCATCATCAGCAGTGGTATCAGCATGATCATCAGCTGCAGTAGCATCAGCAGTGGTATCAGCATCACCAGCATCATCATCAGCTGCAGTAGCATCAGCAGTGGTATCAGCATCATCATCAGCAGTGGTATCAGCATCATCAGCGTCATCATCAGCTGCAGTAGCATCAGCAGTGGTATCAGCATCATCAGCAGCAGTGGTATCAGCATCATCATCAGCAGTGGTATCAGCATCATCATCAGCAGTGGTATCAGCATCATCAGCGTCAGCATCTGCTGCAGTAGCATCAGCAGTGGTATCAGCATCATCATCAGCAGTGGTATCAGCATCATCAGCGTCATCATCAGCTGCAGTAGCATCAGCAGTGGTATCATCATCATCAGCAGTGGTATCATCATCATCAGCAGCAGTGGTATCAGCATCATCATCATCAGCAGTGGTATCAGCATCATCAGCGCCATCATCAGCTGCAGTAGCATCAGCAGTGGTATCAGCATCATCATCAGCAGTGGTATCAGCATCATCAGCGTCATCATCAGCTGCAGTAGCATCAGCAGTGGTATCAGCATCATCATCATCAGCAGTGGTATCAGCATCATCAGCGTCATCATCAGCTGCAGTAGCATCAGCAGTGGTATCAGCATCATCATCAGCAGTGGTATCAGCATCATCAGCGTCAGCATCTGCTGCAGTAGCATCAGCAGTGGTATCAGCATCATCAGGAGCAGTGGTATCAGCATCATCAGCGTCATAATCAGCTGCAGTAGCATCAGCAGTGGTATCATCATCAGCAGTGGTGTCAGCATCATCATCATCAGCAGTGGTATCAGCATCATCATCAGCAGCAGTGGTATCAGCATCATCATGATAATGATCACCACCACCACCACCACTCTCCCTGTCTGTGCCCCCAGCACGGCTCGCTCAATGGCTACCACAAGACTCACGCCTTGCGGGAGAGAGCTCGCAAGCTATCTCAGGGTATCCTCATCATCAGGTGATCACTCACCACGCACTCACCACTCACTCACCACTCACTCACCACTCACTCACTCACCACTCACTCGCTCGCTCACTCACTCACCACTCACCACTCACTCACCACTCACTCACTCACCACTCACCACTCACTCACTCACCACTCACTCACCACTCACTCACCACTCACTCGCTCACCACTCACTCGCTCACTCACCACTCAATCACTCACCACTCACTCACCACTCACTCACCACTCACCACTCACTCGCTCACTCGCTCACTCACTTGCTCACCACTCACTCACTTACCACTCACTCACTCAACCACTCACTCGCTCACTTACCACTCACTCACCACTCACTCACTCACTCACCACTCACTCACTCACCACTCACTCACTCACTCACCACTCGCTCACCACTCACTCACTCGCTCACTCACCACTCACTCACTCACCACTCACCCACTCACTCACCCACTCACTCACCACTCACTCACCACTCACTCACTCACCACTCACTCACTCACCACTCACTCGCTCACTCGCTCACTCACTCACCACTCACTCACCCACTCACCACTCACTCACTCACCACTCACTCACCACTCACTCACTCGCTCACTCGCTCACCACTCACTCACCACTCACTCACCACTCACTCGCTCACTCGCTCACTCACTTGCTCACCACTCACTCACTTACCACTCACTCACTCAACCACTCACTCGCTCACTTACCACTCACTCACCACTCACTCACCACTCACCACTCACTCGCTCACCACTCACTCGCTCACTCACTCACCACTCACTCACCACTCACTCACCACTCACTCAACCACTCACCACTCACTCACCACTCACTCACCACTCACTCACCACTCACACTCACTCGCTCACCACTCACTCACTACTCACCACTCACTCGCTCACTTACCACTCACTCACCACTCACTCACTCACCACTCACTCGCTCATCACTCGCTCACTCACTCACCACTCACTCACCACTCACTCACCACTCACTCACTCACTCACCACTCACTCACCACTCACTCACCACTCACTCACTCGCTCACCACTCACTCGCTCACCACTCACTCGCTCACTCACCACTCAATCACTCACCACTCACTCACCACTCACTCACCACTCACCACTCACTCGCTCACTCGCTCACTCACTTGCTCACCACTCACTCACTTACCACTCACTCACTCAACCACTCACTCGCTCACTTACCACTCACTCACCACTCACTCACTCACCACTCACCACTCACTCACCACTCACTCACCACTCACTCACCACTCGCTCAACCACTCACTCACCACTCACTCACTCACCACTCGCTCACCACTCACTCACTCGCTCACTCACCACTCACTCACCACTCACCCACTCACTCACCACTCACTCACCACTCACTCACTCACCACTCACTCACTCACCACTCACTCGCTCACTCGCTCGCTCGCTCACTCACTCACCACTCACTCACCCACTCACCACTCACTCACTCACCACTCACTCACCACTCACTCACCACTCACTCACCACTCACTCACTCGCTCACTCGCTCACCACTCACTCACCACTCACTCACCACTCACCACTCACTCGCTCACTCGCTCACTCACTTGCTCACCACTCACTCACTTACCACTCACTCACTCAACCACTCACTCGCTCACTTACCACTCACTCACTCACCACTCACCACTCACTCGCTCACCACTCACTCGCTCACTCACTCACCACTCACTCACCACTCACTCACCACTCACTCAACCACTCACCACTCACTCACTCACCACTCACCACTCACTCACCACTCACTCACCACTCACTCACCACTCACTCACCACTCACTCACACTCACTCGCTCACCACTCACTCACCACTCACCACTCACTCACCACTCACCACTCACTCACCACTCGCTCACCACTCACTCACCACTCACCACTCACTCGCTCACTTACCACTCACTCACCACTCACTCACTCACTCACCACTCACTCGCTCACCACTCACTCGCTCACTCACTCACCACTCACTCACCACTCACTCACTCACCACTCACTCACCACTCACTCAACCACTCACCACTCACTCACTCACCACTCACTCACCACTCACTCACCACTCACTCACCACTCACTCACTCGCTCACTCGCTCACTCACTCGCTCACTCGCTCACCACTCACTCACTTACCACTCACTTACCACTCACTCACTCACTCACCACTCACTCACTCACTCACCACTCACTCACCACTCACTCACCACTCACTCGCTCGCTCGCTCACTCACTCACCACTCACTCACCACTCACCACTCACTCACTCACCACTCACCACTCACTCGCTCACTCGCTCGCTCACTCACTCACCACTCACCACTCACTCGCTCACTCACTCGCTCACTACTCACTCACTCGCTCACCACTCACCACTCACTCACCACTCACTCGCTCACTCGCTCACTCACTCGCTCACTCACCACTCACTCACTCACTCACCACTCACTCACCACTCACTCACCACTCACTCACCACTCACTCACTCACCACTCACTCACCACTCACTCAGCACTCACCGCTCACTCGCTCACTCACTCACTCACCACTCACTCACCACTCACTCACCACTCACCACTCACTCACCACTCACTCACTTACTCACCACTCACTCACCACTCACTCACCACTCACTCACTCGCTCGCTCGCTCACTCACCACTCACTCACCACTCACTCACTCGCTCACTCACCACTCACTCGCTCACCACTCACTCACTCACCACTCACCACTCACTCACTCGCTCACCACTCACTCACTCACCACTCACTCACCACTCACTCACCACTCACTCACTCACCACTCACTCACCACTCACTCGCTCGCTCACTCACCACTCACTCACCACTCACTCACCACTCACTCGCTCACTCACCACTCACCACTCACTCACCACTCACTCACCACTCACTCACCACTCACTCACCACTCACTCACCACTCACCACTCACCACTCACTCGCTCACTCGCTCGCTCACTCACTCACCACTCACTCACCACTCACTCGCTCACTCACTCGCTCACCACTCACTCACTTACCACTCACTCACCACTCACTCACCACTCACTCGCTCACTCGCTCACTCACTCACTAACCACTCACTCGCTCACTCGCTCACTCACTCACTAACCACTCACTCACCACTCACTCACCACTCACTCGCTCACTCGCTCACTCACCACTCACTCATCACTCACTCACCACTCACTCACTCGCTCACCACTCACTCACCACTCACTACTCACTCACCACTCACTCGCTCGTCACTGACTCACTCGCTCACCACTTGGTCATCGCACACTCACCAACTCACTCATCCACTCACCACTCAATTACAACTCACCAGCACCGCTCACCACCGCTCACCACCGCTCACCCCGGTGATGCTGTGTGTGGTGGTGCAGGTTTGAGATGCCCTACAACATCTGGTGTGACGGCTGTGGAAACCACATCGGCATGGGTAACCTTACCAACAACTCTACCACTACCACCAACGTTACCACTACCACCAACGTTACCACTACCACCAACGTTACCACTACCACCAACGTTACCACTACCACCAACTCTACCACTACCAACAACTCTACCACTACCACCAACTCTACCACTACCCTTACCACTATCACTACCCTTACCCCTACCCTTACCACTACCCTTACCACTACCCTTACCACTACCCCTACCCTTACTACTACCCTTACCACTACCACTACTTTACCACTACCCTTACCACTACCCTTACCACTACCACTACCCTTACCACTACCCTTACCACTACCCTTACCACTACGCTTACCACTACCCTTACCACTACCCTTACCACTACCACTACCCTTACCACTACCCTTACCACTACCCTTACCACTACCCTTACCACTACCACTACCCTTACCACTACCCTTACTACTACCACTACCCTTACCACTACTACTACCCTTACCACTACCACTACCCTTACCACTACCCTTACCACTACTACTACCTTTACCACTACCACTACCCGTACCACTACCCTTACCACTACCCTTACCACTACCCTTACCACTACCACTACCCTTACCACTACCCTTACCACTACCCTTACCACTACCACTACCCTTACCACTACCCTTACTACTACCACTACCCTTACCACCAACTTTACCATTACCACTACCCTTACCACTACCACTACCCTTACCACCAACTTTACCACCAACTTTACCACCAACTTTACCACTACCACGACGCCATCTAATACCACTACCCCTACACCTAACCCTACAACATCTGTGTCTATGTGTATGTGACTATGTGTGTGTCTATGTGTGTGTCTGTGTGTTTGTGTCTATGTGTATGTGTCTATGTGTGTGTCTGTGTGTTTGTGTCTATGTGTATGTGTCTATGTGTGTGTGTGTCTGTCTGTGTGTGTCTGGCCTCAAGGTGCACATAGCCTGGCACAAGTGTCGTGGTGACGTCACCGCCACTTAGTGGCGAATAGCGGTTGTTGTGTCTATATGTGTCTGTGTGTCTGTGTGTGTGTCTATGTGTGTCTATGTGTGTCTGTGTGTCTGTGTGTGTGTGTCTGTGTGTGTGTGTGTGTGTCTGTGTGTGTGTGTGTCTGTGTGTGTGTGTCTATATGTGTCTGTGTGTCTATGTGTGTCTGTGTGTGTGTCTATGTGTGTGTCTGTGTGTGTGGGAATGTCTGTGTGTCTATGTGTGTCTGTGTGTGTGTGTCTATGTGTGTGTCTATGTGTGTGTGTCTGTGTGTGTCTGTGTGTGTGTCTATATGTGTGTGTGTCTGTGTGTGTGTCTATGTGTGTATGTCTGTGTGTGTGTGTCTGTGTGTGTGTGTCTATATATGTGTGTGTCTATATGTGTGTGTCTATGTCTGTCTATGTGTATGTGTCTATGTGTGTGTGTGTCTATGTGTGTGTGTGTGTAGGTGTACGATACAATGCAGAGAAGAAGAAAGTTGGTAACTACTACACCACTCCTATATACAGGTACACACACGGTGGTGAGTGGTGGGTGGGTGGGTGGTGAGTGTGTGTGTCAATGGTGAGTGTGTGTGTCAATGGTGAGTGTGTGTGTCAATGGTGAGTGGTGGGTGGGTGGGTGGTGAGTGTGTGTGTGTGTCAATGGTGAGTGCCTGTGAGTGGTGAGTGTGTGAGTGAATGTGAGTGTGTGTATGTGTGAGTGAATGTGAGTGTGTGAGTGAATGTGAGTGTGTGAATGTGTGAGTGGTAAGTGAGTGAGTGAATGTGAGTGTGTGAGTGAATGTAGTGTGTGTATGTGTGAGTGTGTGAGTGAATGTGAGTGTGTGTGAGTGAATGTGAGTGAATGTGAGTGAATGTGAGTGTGTGTATGTGTGAGTGAATGTGAGTGTGTGTATGTGTGAGTGGTAAGTGAGTGAGTGAATGTGAGTGTGTGAGTGAATGTAGTGTGTGTGAGTGAATGTGAGTGTGTGAGTGAATGTGAGTGGTAAGTGAGTGAGTGAATGTGTATTTGTGAGTGAATGTGATTGTGTGTGTGTGTGAGTGGTGAGTGTGTGAGTGAATGTGAGTGTGTGTATGTGTGAGTGAATGTGAGTGTGTGAGTGAATGTGAGTGTGTGTATGTGTGAGTGAATGTGAGTGTGTGAGTGTGTGTGAGTGAATGTGAGTGTGTGAGTGAATGTGAGTGTGTGTATGTGTGAGTGGTAAGTGAGTGAGTGAATGTGAGTGTGTGTATGTGTGAGTGTGTGAGTGAATGTGAGTGTGTGTATGTGTGAGTGTGTGAGTGAATGTGAGTGTGTGTACGTGTGAGTGGTAAGTAGTAAGTAGTGAGTGTGGGGAGTGGTAGTGTAGTGGTTAGCGCTACGCTGTGCTATGAACCTGGCGACCTGGGTTCGATTCCAGCTCACGGCCAACACCGCCAGTGACGATTATCTGAACCGGTCCTGGGTCTCCCTTAGGTCGACTCAGCCTCAAATGAGTACCTGGTGCGGTGTGTAAACATCGCCACTCGGGGAGACAAAGGCGGCCGGGCGTGGTGTTGGCCACCCACCCCCTCGTGTACCGTTCCGGCCTTCATAGGTGCTCGCTAACAGCACTTGCCCCTACAGTCTGTTAAGGCTATATGGGGGATCTTTATCTTTATGTATGTGTGTATATGTGTGCGTGTGTTTGTGCGTGCGTGTATATGTGTGTGTATATGTGTGTGTATGTCTGGACCACTGGACAGGTTCCGCAGGATTGGAAGGATGCCCTGGTGGTCCCCCTCTTTAAGAAGGGGGACCGCACAGACTAACAACTACAGGGGCATCTCACTCCTCAGTGTGCCGGGAAAGGTCCTGGCAAGGATTATTCAACATTGCCTTGCCAGGCACGCTGAGGAGAGGCTTGCGGAGCCCCAATGCGGTTTCAGGAAAGGGCGGTCCTGCACAGATGCCATATTTTCTGTCCGTCTGCTACAGCAGAGGTGTAGGGAATTCCAACACGACCTACATCTATGCTTTATTGACCTGGTCAAGGCCTATGATACCATCAGTAGGCCTGGGCTCTGGGTCGTTCTTCGTGCTTTTGGAGTCCCTGACCCTCTGCTCATGATCATTAAGGACCTTCATGATGGTGAGTGGGCCCGGGTAAAACTACGTGGCCGGGAATCAGAGCCATTCCCTGTGCACCTTGGGGTGCGACAGGGATGTCCTCTGGCTCCCACATTATTTAACATCTATTTTGACCATGTAGTTCGTGAAGCCTTCAATAGCTGTACCAGGAGAATCTCCATTTGGTACAGATATAATGGGTGGCTGATCGATGCCCGGGTGCGGTCAAGGGATGGCTCCCTATTGCTCAACCACGTTATGTATGCCGATGATTTGGTAATAGCTGCTCATTCAGAGGAGGAGTTGGAGATGCTGCTGCTGAGACTGGAGCGTGCCACTAACAGATGGGGCCTTACCATCAGCCCCACCAAAACTAACCACCTGCCTGGGTATTTTGTACCATCGACAACACTCCACCCCCACAACTCCCAATCGGTGATGGGGCAGTTGTGGAGAGAGTGGAGAGTTTCCCATACCTGGGCAGTGTGCTTATGACCGGCTCCGGTTTAACAGCAGAGGTCTCAGTCCGAATCAGTCGAGCGGCAATATCTTTTCATCGGTTGCGTAACGCTGTGTGGAAGCTACCTGGTCTGTCGCTCCGCACTAAGCTTCAGGTCTTCTCGACCACAGTCATTCCCTCCCTTCTCTACGCTTGCGAAACGTGGACCCCCTTAATGGAGCATCTTCGCCGGTTAGAAACATTTAGGCTGGCCTGCCTACGATCCATCCTGGGTTTAACCAGGCTGGATTGTGTGAGGAGCTCACAAATCCTTGAAAGATCTGGGCAAGGTCCCATCGGTGAGCTCCTCCGGCAGGCAAGGCTGTGATGGCTGGGTCATGTAGCCCGCATGCCCGGCCACTGCATGCCGAAACAGCTTTTGTTCGGCCGGATCGAGGGGGCTAAACGGGCGCGGCACGGGCTAGAGAAGAGATGGAGTGATGTGGTACAGGAGGACGTGGAGCTGAGTGGACTTGCCGATGACTGGTACCAGCGGTGTCAAGATTGGCCTCTGTGGAGGAGGCTTGTGAAGGATGCTACTGGGCAGTTGGAGGCAGTCGCCCTCCAACAACAACGGAGGGCGGAGGAGCGACGCTCAGAACAACGAGCGGAGCGCCGGGTGGCTAAAGCACAGCAGGTTGGCACAGTAGGGGGCACAGGTGGTGCATCAGCCAGTAATCTCAGTCAGTCGACCCGTGGCACCTGCTGGGTCTGCCCCGTGACCTCCTGCCAGCGGGCGTTCGACACTTCACGTGGCCTTAGGGTGCACATAGCCTGGCACAAGCGTCGTGGTGACGTCACCGCCACTTAGTGGCGAATGGCGGTTGTTGTGTGTATGTGTGTGCGTGCGTGTGCGTGTGTGTGTATGTGCGTGTGTGTGCGTGTGTGTGTATATGTGCTTGTGTGCGTGTGTGTGTGTGTTTGTTTAGGTTCCGCATGAAGTGCCACCTGTGCGTGAACTACCTGGAGATGCAGACAGACCCCGCCTCCTGTGACTACGTCATCGTGAGCGGAGCGCGCAGGAAGGAGGAGCGATGGGACGGCAACGACAACGAACAGATCCTGGCCACCGGTGGGGGACGCTCGGTCGCTCGCTCAGTTAGTCAGTCACTCAGTCAGTCAGTCAGTCACTCAGTCGCTCAGTTAGTCAGTCACTCGGTCGCTCAGTTAGTCAGTCACTCGGTCACTCAGTTAGTCAGTCACTCAGTCGCTCGCTCAGTTAATCAGTCAGTCGGTCACTCAGTCGCTCGCTCAGTTAGTCAGTCAGTCGGTCGCTCAGTTAGTCAGTCACTCGGTCGCTCAGTTAGTCAGTCACTCGGTCGCTCAGTCAGTCAGTCACTCGGTCGCTCAGTTAGTCAGTCACTCGGTCGCTCAGTTAGTCAGTCGCTCGGTCGCTCAGTTAGTCAGTCACTCGGTCACTCAGTTAGTCAGTCACTCAGTCGCTCGCTCAGTTAATCAGTCAGTCGGTCACTCAGTCGCTCGCTCAGTTAGTCAGTCAGTCGGTCGCTCAGTGAGTCACTCGGTCGCTCAGTTAGTCAGTCGCTCAGTCGCTCGCTCAGTTAGTCAGTCACTCGCTCGCTCAGTTAGTCAGTCGCTCAGTCGCTCGCTCAGTTAGTCAGTCACTCGCTCGCTCAGTTAGTCAGACGCTCGGTCGCTCGCTCAGTTAGTCAGTCACTCAGTCAGTCAGTCAGTCGGTCGCTCAGTCGCTCAGTTAGTCAGTCGCTCGGTCACTCGCTCAGTCAGTCAGTCACTCGGTCGCTCGCTCAGTTAGTCAGTCAGTCGGTCGCTCAGTGAGTCACTCGGTCGCTCAGTTAGTCAGTCGCTCGGTCGCTCGCTCAGTCAGTCAGTCACTCGGTCACTCAGTCAGTCAGTCGGTCGGTCGCTCAGTTAGTCAGTCACTCAGTCGCTCGCTCAGTTAGTCAGTCACTCAGTCGCTCAGTTAGTCAGTCACTCGGTCGCTCAGTTAGTCAGTCACTCGGTCGCTCAGTTAGTCAGTCACTCAGTCAGTCACTCAGTCGCTCAGTTAGTCAGTCACTCGCTCGCTCAGTTAGTCAGTCGCTCAGTCGCTCGCTCAGTTAGTCAGTCACTCGGTCGCTCAGTTAGTCAGTCACTCGGTCGCTCAGTTAGTCAGTCACTCAGTCGCTCAGTTAGTCAGTCGCTCGGTCGCTCAGTTAGTCAGTCACTCGGTCGCTCAGTTAGTCAGTCAGTCGGTCGCTCAGTGAGTCACTCGGTCGCTCAGTTAGTCAGTCGCTCGGTCGCTCGCTCAGTCAGTCAGTCACTCGGTCACTCAGTCAGTCAGTCGGTCGGTCGCTCAGTTAGTCAGTCACTCAGTCGCTCGCTCAGTTAGTCAGTCACTCAGTCGCTCAGTTAGTCAGTCACTCGGTCGCTCAGTTAGTCAGTCACTCGGTCGCTCAGTTAGTCAGTCACTCAGTCAGTCACTCAGTCGCTCAGTTAGTCAGTCACTCAGTCGCTCAGTTAGTCAGTCACTCGCTCGCTCAGTTAGTCAGTCGCTCAGTCGCTCGCTCAGTTAGTCAGTCACTCGGTCGCTCAGTTAGTCAGTCACTCGGTCGCTCAGTTAGTCAGTCACTCGGTCGCTCAGTTAGTCAGTCACTCAGTCGCTCAGTTAGTCAGTCGCTCGGTCGCTCAGTTAGTCAGTCACTCGGTCGCTCAGTTAGTCAGTCACTCGGTCGCTCAGTTAGTCAGTCACTCGGTCGCTCAGTCAGTCACTCGGTCGCTCAGTTAGTCAGTCACTCGGTCGCTCAGTTAGTCAGTCGCTCGGTCGCTCAGTCAGTCACTCGGTCGCTCAGTTAGTCAGTCACTCGGTCGCTCAGTTAGTCAGTCACTCGGTCGCTCAGTTAGTCAGTCGCTCGGTCGCTCAGTCAGTCACTCGGTCGCTCAGTTAGTCAGTCACTCGGTCGCTCAGTTAGTCAGTCGCTCGGTCGCTCAGTCAGTCACTCGGTCGCTCAGTTAGTCAGTCACTCGGTCGCTCAGTTAGTCAGTCACTCGGTCGCTCAGTTAGTCAGTCACTCGGTCGCTCAGTTAGTCAGTCACTCAGTCGCTCAGTTAGTCAGTCGCTCGGTCGCTCAGTTAGTCAGTCACTCGGTCGCTCAGTTAGTCAGTCACTCAGTCGCTCAGTTAGTCAGTCACTCGGTCGCTCAGTTAGTCAGTCGCTCGGTCGCTCAGTTAGTCAGTCACTCAGTCACTCAGTCAGTCACTCACTCGGTCGCTCAGTCAGTCACTC
Organism: Petromyzon marinus; assembly: GCF_010993605.1. Taxonomy (NCBI): domain Eukaryota; kingdom Metazoa; phylum Chordata; class Hyperoartia; order Petromyzontiformes; family Petromyzontidae; genus Petromyzon; species Petromyzon marinus. The sequence continues at coordinate 390,274 of NW_022638155.1, read as the reverse complement.
AGTCAGTCAGTCACTCACTCGGTCAGTCAGTCGCTCAGTCAGTCAGTCGCTCAGTCAGTCGCTCAGTCAATCGCTCAGTCAATCGCTGTCAATCACTTGATCGCTCAGTCACTGTCACTCACACGGTCGCTCAGTCAGGCACTCAGTCAGTCACTCACTCGCTCAGTCAGTCGTTCAGTCAGTCGCTCACTCAGTCAGTCGCTCAGTCGCTCACTCAGTCAGTCGCTCAGTCAATCGCTCAGTCGCTCACTCAGTCGCTCAGTCAGTCGCTCAGTCAGTCGCTCAGTCAGTCGCTCAGTCAGTCGCTCAGTCAGTCACTTGGTCGCTCAGTCGCTCAGTCACTCAGTCAGTCGCTCACACGGTCGCTCAGTCAGGCACTCAGTCACTCAGTCGGTCGGTCGCTCAGTCAGTCACTCTGTCGCTCAGTCAGTCGCTCACTCATTCTCTCACTCACTCGCCCATCCACCCACTCCCCCATCCACTCACTCACTCACTCGCCCATCCACTCACTCACTCCCCACCCACTCACCCACTCACTCACCCACCCACCCACCCACTCACCCACCCACTCACTCACTCACTCACCCACCCACCCACTCACCCACTCACTCCCCCACTCACTCACCCACTCACCCACTCACTCACCCTCTCCCCCACCCACCCACCCACTCACCCTCTCCCCCACCCACTCACCCACTCACCCTCTCCCCCACACACCCACCCACTCACCCTCTCCCCCACCCACCCACCCGCTCACCCTCTCCCCCACCCACCCACCCGCTCACCCTCTCCCCCACCCACCCACTCACCCTCTCCCCCACCCACCCACTCACCCTCTCCCCCACCCACTCACCCACCCACCCACTCACCCACCCACTCACCCACCCACTCACCCACTCACCCACCCACCCACTCACCCACTCACTCACCCACCCACCCTCCCACTCACCCTCCCACCCACCCTCCCACTCACCCACCCACTCCCCCACCCACCCACCCACTCACCCACCCACCCACCCACTCACCCACCACCCCTCCCACTCACTCACCCACCCACCCACTCACCCACTCACTCACCCACCCACCCACCCACTCACCCTCCCACTCACCCACCCACTCACCCACCCACTCACCCACCCACTCCCCCACCCACTCCCCCACCCACCCACCCACTCACTCACCCACCCACCCACTCACCCACCCACTTACCCACTCACCCACTCACCCACCCTCCCACCCACCCATTCACCCACCCACCCTCCCACCCACCCTCCCACTCACCCACTCACCCACTCACCCACCCACCCACTTACCCACTCACCCACTCACCCACTCCCCCACCCATTCACCCACCCACCCACTCACTCACCCTCTCCCCCACCCACTCACTCACTCACCCACCCACCCACCCACTTACCCACTCACCCAATCACCCACCCTCCCACCCACCAATTTACCCACCCACCCTCCCACCCACCCTCCCACTCCCCCACCCACCCACTCCCCCACCCACCCACCCACTCACTCACCCACCCACCCACCCACTCACCCTCCCACCCACTCACCCTCCCACTCACCCACCCACTCACCCACCCACTCACCCTCCCACTCCCCCACCCACTCCCCCACCCACCCACCCACTCACTCACCCACCCACCCACTCACCCACCCACTTACCCACTCACCCACTCACCCACCCTCCCACCCACCCATTCACCCACCCACCCTCCCACCCACCCTCCCACTGACCCACTCACCCACCCACCCACTCACCCACCCACTTACCCACTCACCCACTCACCCACTCCCCCACCCATTCACCCACCCACCCACTCACTCACCCTCTCCCCCACCCACTCACTCACTCACCCACCCACCCACCCACTTACCCACTCACCCAATAACCCACCCTCCCACCCACCAATTTACCCACCCACCCTCCCACCCACCCTCCCACTCCCCCACCCACCCACTCCCCCACCCACCCACCCACTCACTCACCCACTCACCCACCCACCCTCCCACTCCCCCACCCACCCTCCCACCCACTCACCCACCCTCCCACTCACCCTCCCACCCACCCACTCACTCACCCACTCACCCACCCACCCTCCCACTCCCCCACCCACCCTCCCACCCACTCACCCACCCTCCCACTCACCCACCCACCCACCCACTCACTCACCCACTCACCCACCCACCCTCCCACTCCCCCACCCACCCTCCCACCCACTCACCCACCCTCCCACTCACCCACCCTCCCACTCACCCACCCACCCACCCTCCCACCCACCCTCCCACTCCCCCACCCACCCACCCACCCTCCCACTCACCCACCCACCCACCCACTCACTCACCCACTCACCCACCCACCCTCCCACTCCCCCACCCACCCTCCCACCCACTCACCCACCCTCCCCCTCACCCACCCACCCACCCACTCACTCACTCACCCACTCACCCACCCACCCTCCCACTCCCCCACCCACCCTCCCACCCACTCACCCACCCTCCCACTCACCCACCCTCCCACTCACCCACCCACTCACCCACCCACTTACCCACTCACCCACTCCCCCACCCATTCACCCACCCACCCACTCACTCACCCTCTCCCCCACCCACTCACTCACTCACCCACCCACCCACCCACTTACCCACTCACCCAATAACCCACCCTCCCACCCACCAATTTACCCACCCACCCTCCCACCCACCCTCCCACTCCCCCACCCACCCACTCCCCCACCCACCCACCCACTCACTCACCCACTCACCCACCCACCCTCCCACTCCCCCACCCACCCTCCCACCCACTCACCCACCCTCCCACTCACCCACCCACCCACCCACTCACTCACCCACTCACCCACCCACCCTCCCACTCCCCCACCCACCCTCCCACTCACCCACCCACCCACCCACTCACTCACCCACTCACCCACCCACCCTCCCACTCCCCCACCCACCCTCCCACCCACTCACCCACCCTCCCACTCACCCACCCTCCCACTCACCCACCCACCCACCCACCCTCCCACCCACCCTCCCACTCCCCCACCCACCCACCCACCCTCCCACTCACCCACCCACCCACTCACTCACCCACTCACCCACCCACCCTCCCACTCCCCCACCCACCCTCCCACCCACTCACCCACCCTCCCACTAACCCACTCCCCCACCCACTCCCCCACCCACTCACCCACTCCCCCACTCACCCACCCACCCTCCCACTCACTCTCCCACCCACTCCCCCACCCACCCTCCCACTCCCCCACCCACCCACCCACTCACCCACTCACCCTCCCACTCCCCCACCCACCCACTCACCCACCCACCCTCCCACCCACTCACCCACCCACCCACCCACTCCCCCACCCACTCACCCCCCCACCCACTCACCCACTCACCCCACTCACTCACCCTCCCACCCACCCTCCCACTCTCCCCCCGTGTCTCAGAGCACGAGGAGAAGCGGCGGCTGGAGACGGACGCCATGTACCGCCTGGAGCACGGCGACCGTGACCGGGCCAAGCTTGCGGCCGCCGCCCCGTCGCTGGCCCGGCTGGTGGCCCTCCGCTCGGCACGTCGGCACGACGGGGACGCCAACAGCCTGGCACGGCGGAGATTCCGGGTGAGGGGTCGTGAGCTGCCACCACTGCTGACTCCACCACCACTAACACCACCTGAACCACCACTTACACCACTAACACCACTACCTACACCACTACCTGAACCACCTACACCACCACCTACACCACCACTAACACCACCTGAACCACCACTAACACCACTAACACCACCACTATCACCACCACCTACACCACCACTAACACCACCTGAACCACCACTAACACCACTACCTACACCACCACTAACACCACTAACACCACCTGAACCACCACTTACACCACTACCTACACCACCACCTACACCACCACTAACACCACCACTAACACCACTAACACCACTAACACCACCACTTACACCACCACTATCACCACTTACACCACCACTAACACCACTACCTACACCACCACTAACACCACCTACACCACCTACACCACCACTAACACCACCTGAACCACCACCTACACCACTAACACCACTACCTACACCACCACCTACACCACCTACACCACCACCTACACCACTACCTGAACCACCTACACCACTACCTGAACCACCTACACCACTACCTGAACCACCTACACCACCACCTACACCACCACTAACACCACCACTAACACCACTATCACCACTAACACCACTAACACCACCACTAACACCACCACTAACACCACCACTAACACCACCACTAACACCACCACTAACACCACCACCTACACCACCACTAACACCACCACCTACACCACCACTAACACCACCACTAACACCACCACTAACACCACTATCACCACTATCACCACTAACACCACCACTAACACCACTAACACCACCACTAACACCACCACTAACACCACCACTAACACCACCACTAACACCACCACTATCACCACTAACACCACTAACACCACCACTTACACCACTAACACCACCACTATCACCACTAACACCACTAACACCACCACTAACACCACTAACACCACTTACACCACCACTAACACCACTAACACCACCACTAACACCACTAACACCACCACTAACACCACTAACACCACCACTATCACCACTTACACCACTTACACCACTACATGCACCACCTACACCACTTACACCACCACTACCACCACTTACACCACCACTACCACCACCTACACCACCACTACCACCACTACCACCACCTACACCACCGCTACCTACACCACCACTACCACCACTGCCTACACCACCTACACCACCACTACCACCACTACCTGCACCACCTACACCACCACTACCACCACTACCACCACCACTACCACCACCTACATCACCACTATCACCACTACCACCACTTACACCACCACTACCACCACTTACACCACCACTACCACCACTTACACCACCACTACCACCACTACTACCACCTACACCACCACTACCTGCACACCTACACCACCACTACCACCACTACCACCACCTACACCACCACTACCACCACTACCTGCACCACCTACACCACCACTACCACCACTTACACCACCACTACCACCGCTACCACCACCTACACCACCACTACCACCACCTACACCACCACTCTCACCTCTACCACCACCTACACCACCACTATCACCACTACCTACACCACCTACACCACCACTACCACCACTACCTACACCACCTACACCACCACTACCACCACTTACACCACCACTACCACCGCTACCACCACCTACACCACCACTACCACCACTACCACCACCTACACCACCACTACCACCACTACCACCACTACCACCTCTACCACCACTTACACCACCACTACCTACACCACCTACACCACCTATACCACTACCACCTCTACCACCACTTACACCACCACTACCTACACCACCTACACCACCACTACCACCTACACCACCACTACCACCACTTACACCACCACTTACACCACTACCACCACCTACACCACCACTACCTACACCACCTACACCACCACTACCACCACTACCACCACCACTACCACGTCTACCACCACTTACACCACCACTACCTACACCAGCTACACCACCACTATCACCACTACCATCACTTACACCACCACTACCTACACCACCACTACCACCACTTACACCACCACTACCACCACCTACACCACCACTACCACCACCTACACCACCACTCTCACCTCTACCACCACCTACACCACCACTATCACCACTACCTACACCACCTACACCACCACTACCTACACCACCTACACCACCACTACCACCACTTACACCACCACTACCACCACCTACACCACCACTACCACCACCTACACCACCACTATCACCACTACCACCACCATCACCACCACTACCTACACCACCTACACCACCAATATCACCACTACCTACACCACCACTACCACCACTACCACCACCTACACCACCACCACTGCCACCACTACCACCACCTACACCACCACCCCTACTATCACTACCACCACCACTACAACCACCACCACTACCACTACCACCACGACTAACACGACCACCACCACTATCACCACCACCACTACCACCGCCACTACCACCACGACTAACACCACCATCACCACCACTACCACCACGACTAACACGACCACCACCACTATCACCACCACCACCACTACTACCACCACGACTAACACGACCACCACCACTACCACCACTACCACCACCACTAACACCACTACCAACACCACTACCACCACCACCACTAACACCACCATCACCACTACCACCACCACCACCACCACTCACACCACTAACACCACCACTACCACCACCACCACCACCACTCACACCACTAACACCACCACTACCACCACCACCACCACTCACACCACTAACACCACCATCACCACTACCACCACCACCACCACCACCACTCACACCACTAACACCACCACTACCACCACGTCTACAGGAAGAGAAGCGTGCCCGGAGTGATGCGGAGGCTTCCATGGTGGCCGAGCAGAAGAGAGCCGGAGTCTCCATTCCTCTCCTGCCGCTCAGCGATGAGGACCGCAGACTGGCGTCACTCATCACGTTACACAGTAAACACAGTGAGTCACTCATCACGTTACACAGTGAGTCACTCATCACAGTGAGTCACTCATCACAGTGAGTCACTCATCACAGTGAGTCACTCATCACACTACACAGTAAACACAGTGAGTCACTCATCACGTTACACAGTGAGTCACTCATCACAGTGAGTCACTCTACACACTACACAGTAAACACAGTGAGTCACTCATCACAGTGAGTCACTCATCACAGTGAGTCACTCATCACACTACACAGTAAACACAGTGAGTCACTCATCACAGTGAGTCACTCATCACTCATCACAGCAAGCACAGTGAGTCACTCTACACTCATTACGTTACACAGTAAACACAGTGAGTCACTCTACACAGTGAGCACAGTGAGTCACTCTACACAGTGAGTCACTCATCACTCATCACGTTACACAGTGAGTCACTCATCACTCATCACACTACACAGCAAGCACAGTGAGTCACTCATCACAGTGAGTCACTCATCACAGTGAGTCACTCATCACAGTGAGTCACTCATCACAGTGAGTCACTCATCACGTTACACAGTGAGTCACTCTACACAGTGAGTCACTCATCACTCTACACAGTGAGTCACTCATCACTCTACACAGTGAGTCACTCATCACTCTACACAGTGAGTCACTCTTCACGTTACACAGTGAGTCACTCTACACACTACACAGTGAGTCACTCATCACTCTACACAGTGAGTCACTCATCACTCTACACAGTGAGTCACTCTACACAGTGAGTCACTCATCACTCTACACAGTGAGTCACTCATCACGCTACACAGTGAGTCACTCATCACGCTACACAGTGAGTCACTCATCACTCTACACAGTGAGTCACACTACACAGTGAGTCACTCATCACTCTACACAGTGAGTCACTCATCACTCTACACAGTGAGACACACTACACAGTGAGTCACTCATCACTCTACACAGTGAGTCACTCATCACGCTACACAGTGAGTCACTCATCACGCTACACAGTGAGTCACTCATCACTCTACACAGTGAGTCACTCATCACTCTACACAGTGAGTCACTCATCACTCTACACAGTGAGTCACTCATCACTCTACACAGTGAGTCACTCATCACTCTACACAGTGAGTCACTCATCACTCTACACAGTGAGTCACTCTACACAGTGAGTCACTCATCACTCTACACAGTGAGTCACTCATCACGCTACACAGTGAGTCACTCATCACGCTACACAGTGAGTCACTCATCACTCTACACAGTGAGTCACTCATCACTCTACACAGTGAGTCACTCATCACTCTACACAGTGAGTCACTCATCACTCTACACAGTGAGTCACTCTACACGCTACACAGTGAGTCACTCATCACGTTACACAGTGAGTCACTCATCACTCTACACAGTGAGTCACTCATCACTCTACACAGTGAGTCACTCATCACTCTACGCAGTGAGTCACTCATCACTCTACACTCTACACAGTGAGTCACTCATCACTCTACACAGTGAGTCACTCATCACTCTACACAGTGAGTCACTCATCACTCTACACAGTGAGTCACTCATCACTCTACACAGTGAGTCACTCATCACTCTACACAGTGAGTCACTCATCACTCTACACAGTGAGTCACTCATCACTCTACACAGTGAGTCACTCATCACGCTACACAGTGAGTCACTCATCACTCTACACAGTGAGTCACCCATCACTCTACACAGTGAGTCACTCATCACTCTACACAGTGAGTCACTCATCACTCTACACAGTGAGTCACTCATCACTCTACACAGTGAGTCACTCATCACTCTACACAGTGAGTCACTCATCACTCTACACAGTGAGTCACTCATCACTCTACACAGTGAGTCACTTTACACGCTACACAGTGAGTCACTCATCACGTTACACAGTGAGTCACTCATCACTCTACACAGTGAGTCACTCTACACGCTACACAGTGAGTCACTCATCACGTTACACAGTGAGTCACTCATCACTCTACACAGTGAGTCACTCATCACTCTACACAGTGAGTCACTCATCACTCTACGCAGTGAGTCACTCATCACTCTACACTCTACACAGTGAGTCACTCATCACTCTACACAGTGAGTCACTCATCACTCTACACAGTGAGTCACTCATCACTCTACACAGTGAGTCACTCATCACTCTACACAGTGAGTCACTCATCACTCTACACAGTGAGTCACTCATCACGCTACACAGTGAGTCACTCATCACTCTACACAGTGAGTCACCCATCACTCTACACAGTGAGTCACTCATCACTCTACACAGTGAGTCACTCATCACTCTACACAGTGAGTCACTCATCACTCTACACAGTGAGTCACTCATCACTCTACACAGTGAGTCACTCATCACTCTACACAGTGAGTCACTCATCACGCTACGCAGTGAGTCACTCATCACTCTACACTCTACACAGTGAGTCACTCATCACTCTACACAGTGAGTCACTCATCACTCTACACAGTGAGTCACTCATCACTCTACACAGTGAGTCACTCATCACTCTACACAGTGAGTCACTCATCACTCTACACAGTGAGTCACTCATCACTCTACACAGTGAGTCACTCATCACTCTACACAGTGAGTCACTCATCACTCATCACTCTACACAGTGAGTCACACCATCACTCTACACAGTGAGTCACTCATCACTCTACACAGTGAGTCACTCATCACGCTACACAGTGAGTCACTCATCACTCTACACAGTGAGTCACTCATCACTCTACACAGTGAGTCACTCATCACTCTACACAGTGAGTCACTCATCACTTATCACTCTACACAGTGAGTCACTCATCACTCTACACAGTGAGTCACTCATCACTCTACACAGTGAGTCACTCATCACGCTACACAGTGAGTCACTCATCACTCTACACAGTGAGTCACTCATCACTCTACACAGTGAGTCACTCATCACTCTACACAGTGAGTCACTCATCACGTTACACAGTAAACACAGTGAGTCACTCATCACAGTGAGTCACTCATCACAGTGAGTCCACTCATCACAGTGAGTCACTCATCACAGTGAGTCACTCATCACAGTGAGTCACTCATCACTCATCACAGCAAGCACAGTGAGTCACTCATCACAGTGAGTCACTCATCATGTTACACAGTGAGTCACTCATCACAGTGAGTCACTCATCACTCATCACGTTACACAGTGAGTCACTCATCACTCATCACACTACACAGCAAGCACAGTGAGTCACTCATCACAGTGAGTCACTCATCACAGTGAGTCACTCATCACAGTGAGTCACTCAATCACAGTGGGTCACTCATCACGTTACACAGTGAGTCACTCTACACAGTGAGTCACTCATCACTCTACACAGTGAGTCACTCATCACTCTTACACAGTGAGTCACTCATCACTCTACACAGTGAGTCACTCTTCACGTTACACAGTGATTCACTCTACACACTACCAGTGAGTCCACTCTACACGCTATCACAGTGAGTCACTCATCACGTTACACAGTGAGTCACTCATCACTCTACACAGTGAGGTCCTCAATCACTCTACACAGTGAGTCACTCATCACTCTACGCAGTGAGTCACTCATCACTCTACACTCTACCCAGTGAGTCACTCATCACTCTACACAGTGAGTCACTCATCACTCTACACAGTGAGTCACTCATCACTCTACACAGTGAGTCACTCATCACTCTACACAGTGAGTCACTCATCACTCTACACAGTGAGTCACTCATCACGCTACACAGTGAGTCACTCATCACTCTACACAGTGAGTCACCCATCACTCTACACAGTGAGTCACTCATCACTCTACACAGTGAGTCACTCATCACTCTACACAGTGAGTCACTCATCACTCTACACAGTGAGTCACTCATCACTCTACACAGTGAGTCACTCATCACTCTACACAGTGAGTCACTCATCACGCTACGCAGTGAGTCACTCATCACTCTACACTCTACACAGTGAGTCACTCATCACTCTACACAGTGAGTCACTCATCACTCTACACAGTGAGTCACTCATCACTCTACACAGTGAGTCACTCATCACTCTACACAGTGAGTCACTCATCACTCTACACAGTGAGTCACTCATCACTCTACACAGTGAGTCACTCATCACTCTACACAGTGAGTCACTCATCACTCATCACTCTACACAGTGAGTCACACCATCACTCTACACAGTGAGTCACTCATCACTCTACACAGTGAGTCACTCATCACGCTACACAGTGAGTCACTCATCACTCTACACAGTGAGTCACTCATCACTCTACACAGTGAGTCACTCATCACTCTACACAGTGAGTCACTCATCACTTATCACTCTACACAGTGAGTCACTCATCACTCTACACAGTGAGTCACTCATCACTCTACACAGTGAGTCACTCATCACGCTACACAGTGAGTCACTCATCACTCTACACAGTGAGTCACTCATCACTCTACACAGTGAGTCACTCATCACTCTACACAGTGAGTCACTCATCACGTTACACAGTAAACACAGTGAGTCACTCATCACAGTGAGTCACTCATCACAGTGAGTCACTCATCACAGTGAGTCACTCATCACAGTGAGTCACTCATCACAGTGAGTCACTCATCACTCATCACAGCAAGCACAGTGAGTCACTCATCACAGTGAGTCACTCATCATAGTTACACAGTTGAGTCACTCATCACAGTGAGTCACTCATCACTCATCACGTTACACAGTGAGTCCCTCATCACTCATCACACTACACAGCAAGCACAGTGAGTCACTCATCACAGTGAGTCACTCATCACAGTGAGTCACTCATCCACAGTGAGTCACTCATCACAGTGAGTCACTCATCACGTTACACAGTGAGTCCACTCTAACACAGTGAGTCACTCATCACTCTACACAGTGAGTCACTCATCACTCTACACGTGAGTCACTCATCACTCTACACACAGTGAGTCACCTCTTCACGTTACACAGTGAGTCACTCTACACACTACCACAGTAGGAGTCACTCATCACTCTACACAGTGAGTCACTCATCACTCTACACAGTGAGTCACTCTACACAGTGAGTCACTCATCACTCTACTCCACAGTGAGTCACTCATCACGCTACACAGTGAGGTCACTCATCAAGCTACACAGTGAGTCACTCATCACTCTACACAGTGAGTCACACTACACAGTGAGTCACTCATCACTCTACACAGTGAGTCACTCATCACTCTACACAGTGAGACACACTACACAGTGAGTCACTCATCACTCTACACAGTGAGTCACTCATCACGCTACACAGTGAGTCACTCATCACGCTACACAGTGAGTCACTCATCACTCTACACAGTGAGTCACTCATCACTCTACACAGTGAGTCACTCATCACTCTACACAGTGAGTCACTCATCACTCTACACAGTGAGTCACTCATCACTCTACACAGTGAGTCACTCATCACTCTACACAGTGAGTCACTCTACACAGTGAGTCACTCATCACTCTACACAGTGAGTCACTCATCACGCTACACAGTGAGTCACTCATCACGCTACACAGTAAGTCACTCATCACTCTACACAGTGAGTCACTCATCACTCTACACAGTGAGTCACTCATCACTCTACACAGTGAGTCACTCATCACTCTACACAGTGAGTCACTCTACACGCTACACAGTGAGTCACTCATCACGTTACACAGTGAGTCACTCATCACTCTACACAGTGAGTCACTCATCACTCTACACAGTGAGTCACTCATCACTCTACGCAGTGAGTCACTCATCACTCTACACTCTACACAGTGAGTCACCTCATCACTCTACACAGTGAGTCACTCATCACGCTACACAGTGAGTCACTCATCACTCTACACAGTGAGTCACTCATCACTCTACACAGTGAGTCACTCATCACTCTACACAGTGAGTCACTCATCACTCTACACAGTGAGTCACTCATCACTCTACACAGTGAGTCACTCATCACGCTACACAGTGAGTCACTCATCACTCTACACAGTGAGTCACCCATCACTCTACACAGTGAGTCACTCATCACTCTACACAGTGAGTCACTCATCACTCTACACAGTGAGTCACTCATCACTCTACACAGTGAGTCACTCATCACTCTACACAGTGAGTCACTCATCACTCTACACAGTGAGTCACTCATCACTCTACACAGTGAGTCACTCTACACGCTACACAGTGAGTCACTCATCACGTTACACAGTGAGTCACTCATCACTCTACACAGTGAGTCACTCTACACGCTACACAGTGAGTCACTCATCACGTTACACAGTGAGTCACTCATCACTCTACACAGTGAGTCACTCATCACTCTACACAGTGAGTCACTCATCACTCTACGCAGTGAGTCACTCATCACTCTACACTCTACACAGTGAGTCACTCATCACTCTACACAGTGAGTCACTCATCACTCTACACAGTGAGTCCACTCATCACTCTACACAGTGAGTCACTCATCACTCTACACAGTGAGTCACTCATCACTCTACACAGTGAGTCACTCATCACGCTACACAGTGAGTCACTCATCACTCTACACAGTGAGTCACCCATCACTCTACACAGTGAGTCACTCATCACTCTACACAGTGAGTCACTCATCACTCTACACAGTGAGTCACTCATCACTCTACACAGTGAGTCACTCATCACTCTACACAGTGAGTCACTCATCACTCTACACAGTGAGTCACTCATCACGCTACGCAGTGAGTCACTCATCACTCTACACTCTACACAGTGAGTCACTCATCACTCTACACAGTGAGTCACTCATCACTCTACACAGTGAGTCACTCATCACTCTACACAGTGAGTCACTCATCACTCTACACAGTGAGTCACTCATCACTCTACACAGTGAGTCACTCATCACTTTACACAGTGAGTCACTCATCACTCTACACAGTGAGTCACTCATCACTCATCACTCTACACAGTGAGTCACACCATCACTCTACACAGTGAGTCACTCATCACTCTACACAGTGAGTCACTCATCACGCTACACAGTGAGTCACTCATCACTCTACACAGTGAGTCACTCATCACTCTACACAGTGAGTCACTCATCACTCTACACAGTGAGTCACTCATCACTTATCACTCTACACAGTGAGTCACTCATCACTCTACACAGTGAGTCACTCATCACTCTACACAGTGAGTCACTCATCACGCTACACAGTGAGTCACTCATCACTCTACACAGTGAGTCACTCATCACTCTACACAGTGAGTCACTCATCACTCTACACAGTGAGTCACTCATCACGTTACACAGTAAACACAGTGAGTCACTCATCACAGTGAGTCACTCATCACAGTGAGTCACTCATCACAGTGAGTCACTCATCACAGTGAGTCACTCATCACAGTGAGTCACTCATCACTCATCACAGCAAGCACAGTGAGTCACTCATCACAGTGAGTCACTCATCATGTTACACAGTGAGTCACTCATCACAGTGAGTCACTCATCACAGTGAGTCACTCATCACAGTGAGTCACTCATCACGTTACACAGTGAGTCACTCATCACAGTGAGTCACTCATCACAGTGAGTCACTCATCACAGTGAGTCACTCATCACAGTGAGTCACTCTACACAGTGAGTCACTCATCACGTTACACAGTCAGTCACTCTACACAGTGAGTCACTCTACACAGTGAGTCACTCATCACAGTGAGTCACTCATCACGTTACACAGTGAGTCACTCTACACAGTGAGTCACTCATCACTCTACACAGTGAGTCACTCAGCACGTTACACAGTGAGTCAATCTACACAGTGAGTCACTCATCACAGTGAGTCACTCATCACAGTGAGTCACTCATCACAGTGAGTCACTCATCACTCTACACAGTGAGTCACTCATCACATTACACAGTGAGTCACTCTACACAGTGAGTCACTCATCACAGTGAGTCACTCATCACAGTGAGTCACTCATCACAGGGAGTCACTCATCACGTTACACAGTGAGTCACTCATCACAGTGAGTCACTCATCACTCATCACAGCAAGCACAGTGAGTCACTCATCACAGCAAGCACAGTGAGTCACTCATCACGTTACACAGTGAGTCACTCATCACAGTGAGTCACTCATCACTCATCACAGCAAGCACAGTGAGTCACTCATCACAGCAAGCACAGTGAGTCACCCATCACTCTACACAGTGAGTCACTCATCACTCTACACAGTGAGTCACTCATCACTCTACACAGTGAGTCACTCATCACGTTACACAGTGAGTCACTCTACACACTACACAGTGAGTCACTCATCACTCTACACAGTGAGTCACTCATCACTCTACACAGTGAGTCACTCATCACTCTACACAGTGAGTCACTCATCACTCTACACAGTGAGTCACTCATCACAGCAAGCGCAGTGAGTCACTCATCACGTTACACAGTGAGTCACTCTACACAGTGAGTCACTCATCACGTTACACAGTGAGTCACTCTACACACTACACAGTGAGTCAC
>NW_022638155.1:232500-370000 GCF_010993605.1 Petromyzon marinus | reverse complement strand
GTAGTAGTAGTAGTGATAGTAGTAGTGGTGGTAGTAGTAGTGTAGTAGTAGTAGTGGTAGTAGTGGTAGTTGTGGTTGTAGTTGTGGTAGTAGTAGTGTAGTAGTAGTGGTAGTAGTAGTTGTGGCTAGGCGCGACGTGAACTCTGCTAACCAACCCCCGTCGCTGTGCTTGGAGTAAAATAAAAGTGACGCTGCTCCCGCCTGGCCGCCCTACGATCGCCGCTTAACACGTCGCCACCACCACACCACCATACCACACCACCACCACGACACCACCACACAACCAACACACCACCACCCCCACCACACCCCCACCACACCACCACCATTACACCACCTCCACACCACCACCACCACACCACCACGACACCACCACTCCCACCACCACCACACAACCCCTACCACTGAGTCTCTCCCAGGGCTCTGAGTCTCTCCCAGGGGCTCTGAGACTGATCCTGAGTCTCTCCCAGGGGCTCTGAGTCTCTCCCAGGGCTCTGAGTCTCTCCCAGGGCTCTGAGTCTCTCCCAGGGCTCTGAGTCTCTCCCAGGGACTCTGAGTCTCTCCCAGGGCTCTGAGTCTCTCCCAGGGCTCTGAGTCTCTCCCAGGGCTCTGAGTCTCTCCCAGGGGGCCTGAGACTGTTCCTGAGTCTCTCCCAGGGCTCTGAGTCTCTCCCAGGGCTCTGAGACTGATCCTGAGTCTCTCCCAGGGGCTCTGAGTCTCTCCCAGGGGCTCTGAGTCTCTCCCAGGGCTCTGAGTCTCTCCCAGGGGGTCTGAGTCTCTCCCAGGGGCTCTGAGACTGTTCCTGAGTCTCTTCCAGGGCTCTGAGTCTCTCCCAGGGACTCTGAGTCTCTCCCAGGGGCTCTGAGTCTCTCCCAGGGCTCTGAGTCTCTCCCAGGGCTCTGAGACTGATCCTGAGTCTCTGCCAGGGCTCTGAGACTGATCCTGAGTCTCTCCCAGGGGCTCTGAGTCTCTCCCAGGGCTCTGAGTCTCTCCCAGGGGCTCTGAGTCTCTCCCAGGGGCTCTGAGTCTCTCCCAGGGCTCTGAGACTGGTCCTGAGTCTCTCCCAGGGCTCTGAGTCTCTCCCAGGAGTAGCAGCGTCCTTCACTTGAAACTGGCTGGTACCGGTCATCGGTAAGTCACTCAGCTTCACTCCACCACATACACAATAACTACCACCACACACACACTACCACCACCACACACACAGTAACTACCACTACCACTAACTACCACCACCACACACAGTAACTACCACCACACACACAAACTACCACCACACAGTAACTACTATCACAGTAACTACCACCACCACACACTAACTACTACCACACACAGTAACTATCACCACACACACAGTAACTACTACCACACAGTAACTACTACCACCACACACACTGTAACCACCAAACACTGTAACCACCACACAGTAACTACCACCACACACACACACAGCAACCACCACACACACAGTAACTACCACCCCCACACACACAGTAACCACCACACACACACAGTAACTACCACACACACAGTAACTACCACCACACACACACACAGTAACTACCACCACCACACACAGTAACCACACACAGTAACTACCACCACCACACACAGTAACCACCACCACCACACACACAGAGTAACTACTACCACACACAGTAACTACCACCACTACACACAGTAACTACCACCACACACACACACAGTAACTACCACCACACAGTAACTATCACCACACACACAGTAACTACCACCACCACCACACACACACAGTAACCACCATACACACAGTAACTAACACCACTACACACAGTAACTACCACCACCACCAAACAATAACTACCACCACCACCCACACAGTAACTACCACCACACACACACAGTAACTACTACCACGCACACACAGTAACTATCACACACACAGTAACTATCACACACACAGTAACTACCACCACCACACACACAGTAACTACTACCACACACACAGTAACTACCACCACCACACACTAACTACCACCACCACACACAGTAACTACCACTACACACACACAGTAACTACCACCACAGTAACTACCACCACACACACAGTAACTACTACCACCACACACAGTAACTACTACCACCACACAGTAACTACCACCACCACCACACACACACAGTAACCACCACACACACACACAGTAACTACCACCACCACACACACACAGTAACTACCACCACCACACACACAGTAACTACCACCACCACACACACACACAGTAACTACTACCACACACAGTAACTACTACCACACACAGTAACTACCAC
The DNA here is from genome assembly GCF_010993605.1 of Petromyzon marinus. NCBI lineage: Eukaryota > Metazoa > Chordata > Hyperoartia > Petromyzontiformes > Petromyzontidae > Petromyzon > Petromyzon marinus. Next base: position 367,693 of record NW_022638155.1, on the reverse strand, counting down.
CACACACACAGTAACCACCACACCACAGTAACTACCACCACACACACAGTAACTACTACTACACACACAGTAACTACCACCACACACACAGTAACCACCACACACACAGTAACTACCACCACACACAATAACTACCACCACCACACAAACTACCACCACCACACAAACTACCACCACTACACACACAATAACGACCACCACGCACACACAGTAACCACCACCACACACACAGTAACTACCACCACTACACTCACACACAGTAACTACTACCACCACACAGCTACTACCACCACACACACAGTAACTACTACCACCACCACCACACACACACAGTAACTACCACCACACACACAGTAACTACCACCACAGTAACTACCACCACACAGTAACCACCACACACACACAGTAACTACTACCACACACACAGTAACTACCACCACCACACACACAGTAACTACCACCACACACACAGTAACTACCACCACTACACACACACAGTAACTACCACCACCACACACAGTAACTACCACCACCACACACACAGTAACTACCACCACCACACACACACAGTAACTACCACCACACACACAGTAACTACCACCACCACACACAGTAACTACCACCACACACACAGTAACTACCACCACCACCACACACACAGTAACTACCACCACCACCACACACAAACTACCACCACCACACACACACACAGTAACTACCACCACCACACACACACAGTAACCACCACTACACACACACAGTAACTACTACCACCACTACACACAGTAACTACCACCACTACACACACACAGTAACTACTACCACCACACACAGTAACTACCACCACACACAGTAACTACCACCACACACACACAGTAACTACCACCACACACACAGTAACTACTACTACCACACACACACACAGTAACTACTGCCACCACACACACAGTAACCACCACTACACACACACACAGTAACTACTACCACCACACACACAGTAACTACCACACACACACAGTAACTACTACCACCACCACTACACACACACAGTAACTACCACCACCACACACTAACTACCACACACACACACACAGTAACTACCACCACACACACAGTAACCACCACTACCACACACAGTAACTACTACCACACACACAGTAACTACCACCACCACACACACAGTAACTACCACCACTACACACACACAGTAACTACCACCACCACCACACGCACACACAGTAACTACCAACACACACACACCACCACCACACACACAGTAACTACCACCACCACACACACACAGTAACTACCACCACACACACAGTAACTACCACACACACACACAGTAACTACCACACACACACACAGTAACTACCACCACACACACACAGTAACCACCACCACTACACACACAGTAACTACCACCACTACACACACACAGTAACTACCACCACTACACACACAGTAACTACTACCACTACACACACACAATAACTACCACTACACACACACAGTAACTACCACCACCACCACACACACAGTAACTACCACCACTACACACACACACATTAACTTCCAACACCACACACACAGTAACTACCACCACCACCACACACACAGTAACTACCACCACCACCACCACTACACACACACAGTAGCTACCACCACTACACACACACAATAACTACCACCACCACACACACACAGTAACTACCACCACACACACATAGTAACTACAACCACCACACACACACACAGTCACTACCACCACTACACACACACAATAACCACCACCACACACACACACGTGTGAGTGTGTGCGAGCTCTAAATCTGTACAAGTTTATTACTGAAATGGTGAGGGGAATCTCGGAGGAAGGGGAGGTGACTCCCGCCTCCAAAAAAGAAAATCAAAAATCGCGTCCACAACAACGGAACGGCCGCCAACTCAGAGCGGGTGACGTAAACTATCCACCGTCAACATCATCACATCAAATAAACAATCATTCAAATATTACGATAACCTCACGTTTCCCTCTTCAACCGTCCCGCATCAGCTAACTCTCGCGCCTCACCGCTTATAAAATATTACTTTAAAAAAAACCTCATCAGGTGGATTTAGACAGAGATGGTAGAGGGGTGGGGTAGGGGGGGGGTAGAGGGGGGTGGAGTGAGGTGGGGTAGGGTAGAGTGGGGTAGGGTGGGGTAGAGGGGGTGGGGTAGAGGGGGTGGGTGGGGTAGGGTAGAGGGGGTGGGGTGGGGTAGGGTGGGGTAGAGGGGGTGGGGTAGAGGGGGTGGGGTAGAGGGGGTGGGGTAGAGGGGGTGGGAGGGGGTGGGAGGGGGTGGGTGGGGTGGGGTGGGGTAGAGTGGGGTGGGGTAGAGGGGGTGGGTGGGGTAGGGTAGGGTGGGGTGGGGTGGGGTAGAGTGGGGTGGGGTAGAGGGGTGGGGTAGGGTGGCGTGGGGTGGGGTGGGGTAGAGGGGGTGGGGTAGAGGGGGTGGGGTAGGGTGGGGTAGAGTGTGGTGTGGTAGAGGGGGTAGGGTGGGGTAGTGTGGCGTGGGCTATAAAAAGGCGACACTTAAAAAGCTGCCACTTCACGTGGCAGCCTCAGAAGTGCACCTAGCCTGGCACGGGCGCCGTGGCGACGTCTCCGCCACTTAGTGGCGACTGGCGGCTGCCGGCTACGCCGAGACCGTGACCACGAAGATCCCATCCCGCGCCTCGTGTCCGTCCCGTGCTTGCCCGAGGCTGCGCTAGCGAACCCAAGTCCCGGGGGGCTCCGCCTCCCGTCGCGAATGTTCGGCTCACGAACTTTCAGAGGCACGAACAAAAAGCCGCAGGTCCAGGTGCAGTCTTGTCCCGGGGTTTGTAAGTTCAACCGCCCGGCGCCAGAGATGGCGGCGGTGGTGGCGTCTACATCTGCAGAACGTGAAGAGCCAGTGGCATCTACATCTGCAGAACGTGAAGAACCAGTGGCATCTACATCTGCAGAACGTGAAGAGCCAGTGGCATCTACAGAACGTGAAGAACAGTGGCATCTACAGAACGTGAAGAACCAGTGGCATCTACAGAACATGAAGTACCAGTGGTATCTACATCTGTAGAAAGTGAAGAACCAGTGGCATCTACATCTACAGAACGTGAAGAACCAGCGACATCTACATCTGCAGGACGTGAAGAATCAGCGGCATCTACATCTGCAGAACGTGAAGAACCAGCGGCATCTACATCTGCAGAACGTGAAGAACCAGTGGCATCTACATGTACAGAACGTGAAGAACCAGTGGCATCTACATCTGCAGAACGTGAATAACCAGTGGCATCTACAGCTACAGAACGTGAAGAACCAGTGGCATCTACATCTACAGAACGTGAAGAACCAGTGGCATCTACAGAACGTAAAGAACCAGTGGCATCTACATCTGCAGAACGTAAAGAACCAGTGGCATCTGCAGAACGTGAAGAACCAGTGGCATCTACATCTGCAGAACGTGAAGAACCAGTGGCATCTACAGAACGTGAAGAACCAGTGGCATCTACATCTGCAGAACGTGAAGAACCAGTGGCATCTACATCTGCAGAACGTGAAGAACCAGTGGCATCTACATCTGCAGAACGTGAAGAACCAGTGGCATCTACATCTGCAGAACGTGAAGAACCAGTGGCATCTACATCTGCAGAACGTGAAGAACCAGTGGCATCTACAGCTACAGAACGTGAAGAACCAGTGACATCTACATCTGCAGAACGTGAAGAACCAGTGGCATCTACATCTGCAGAACGTGAAGAACCAGTGGCATCTACATCTGCAGAACGTGAAGAACCAGTGGCATCTACATCTGCAGAACGTGAAGAACCAGTGGCATCTACATCTGCAGAACGTGAAGAACCAGTGGCATCTACATCTGCAGAACGTGAAGAACCAGTGGCATCTACATCTGCAGAACGTGAAGAACCAGTGGCATCTACATCTGCAGAACGTGAAGAACCAGTGACATCTACATCTGCAGAACGTGAAGAACCAGTGGCATCTACATCTGCAGAACGTGAAGAACCAGTGGCATCTACATCTGCAGAACGTGAAGAACCAGTGGCATCTACATCTGCAGAACGTGAAGAACCAGTGGCATCTACATCTGCAGAACGTGAAGAACCAGTGGCATCTACATCTGCAGAACGTGAAGAACCAGTGGCATCTACAGAACGTGAAGAACCAGTGGCATCTACATCTGCAGAATGTGAAGAACCAGTGGCATCTACATCTACAGAACGTGAAGAACCAGTGGCATCTACAGAACGTGAAGAACCAGTGGCATCTACATCTGCAGAACGTAAAGAACCAGTGGCATCTGCAGAACGTGAAGAACCAGTGGCATCTACATCTGCAGAACGTGAAGAACCAGTGGCATCTACAGAACGTGAAGAACCAGTGGCATCTACATCTGCAGAACGTGAAGAACCAGTGGCATCTACATCTGCAGAATGTGAAGAACCAGTGGCATCTACATCTGCAGAACGTGAAGAACCAGTGGCATCTACAGAACGTGAAGAACCAGTGGCATCTACATCTGCAGAACGTGAAGAACCAGTGGCATCTACATCTGCAGAATGTGAAGAACCAGTGGCATCTACATCTGCAGAATGTGAAGAACCAGTGGCATCTACATCTACAGAACGTGAAGAACCAGTGGCATCTACAGAACGTGAAGAACCAGTGGCATCTACATCTGCAGAACGTGAAGTACCAGTGGCATCTACATCTACAGAACGTTAAGAACCAGTGGCATCTACATCTACAGAACGTTAAGAACCAGTGGCATCTACATCTGCAGAACGTGAAGAACCAGTGGCATCTACATCTGCAGAACGTTAATAACCAGCGACATCTACATCTTCAGGACGTGAAGAATCAGCGGCATCTAAATCTGCAGAACGTGAAGAACCAGTGGCATCTACATCTGCAGAATGTGTAGAACCAGCGGCATCTACATCCACAGGAGATTGTACAACTTTTAAAGCCATTCCCCTGTGCTTAGTGTGCACGCCGTACAACACGTTTGGAATCTACAGGAGTAAAGTTGGGCCTTACGAACAAAGTGCCTCTGGAACCGAACTCGTTGGTAAGTAGAGGCGTCCCCTGTACTGCGTTCTGCCAAGGTCACCGTACCCATCACACAGAGTGGCTCGCCACAAATGAAGCGTACGATAGCCTTGGCTGCCCATCTCGTGAGAGGAGTGTAAACCATCACCACGCGATGCTCCGCTCATCCTCGTACAGACGCGGGTGGGTGAGCCAGTGGGTGGGTGGGTGGATGATTGAGTGGGTGGGTGGGTGGATGATTGAGTGTGTGGGGTGACTGTGTGGGTGAGTCAGTGGGTGAGTGGCTGAGTGGGTGAGTGGCTGTGTGGGCGAGTGGCTGTGTGGGTGAGTGGCTGTGTGGGCGAGTGGCTGTGTGGGCGAGTCAGTGGGTGAGTGGCTGAGTGGGTGAGTGGCTGTGTGGGCGAGTGGCTGAGTGGGCGAGTGGCTGTGTGGGCGAGTGGCTGTGTGGGTGAGTCAGTGAGTGAGTGGTGGGCGAGTGGCCGTGTGGGCGAGTGGCCGTGTGGGCGAGTGGCCGTGTGGGCGAGTGGCCGTGTGGGTGAGTCAGTGAGTGAGTGGTGGGCGAGTGGCCGTGTGGGCGAGTGGCCGTGTGGGCGAGTGGCCGTGTGGGCGAGTGGCCGTGTGGGCGAGTGGCCGTGTGGGCGAGTGGCCGTGTGGGCGAGTCAGTGAGTGAGTGGTGGGCGAGTGGCCGTGTGGGCGAGTGGCTGTTTGTGTTCGTCTGGAACGTTCTTCCCTTCCTCTGTGAGTAAGCCACTGGGAGCTACGCTGCACTTACACATCAACATCATCATCGTCGAGACTGACAAACTCATTTCTCTTAGAGCTGCTGCTGCTGCTGGTTGTTGTTGTGTAGGTTATTGTCCTTCCCCGCCCCCCGCGCACCTCCGATTAGCGCAGTTGGCTACGTGCGGCGGTGCCACGAGAAGTTCTGCTTTGCGTCCTTCCCGCTCGCTCTCGAAGCGAGGGCTGCCATTCAGCGCAGGAAGAGGACGCCCAAAATGAAACAATAAAACGTTCAACAAAAAAATTCCAGTGTCGTGAGAATCACAACCCCCCGCCGGTCTGTGCGAGTCCGTGGGTCGCTCTCTGCGAGTCTACGGGTCGCTTATAAGAGTCTGTGTATGCCAGTCTGTGGGTCTCTGTGAGAGTCTGTGGGTCTCCGTGTGAGTCTGTGGGTCTCTGTGTGAGTCTGTGGGTCTCTGTGTGAGTCTGTGGGTCTCCGTGTGAGTCTGTGTGTATGCCAGTCTGTGGGTCTCTGTGAGAGTCTGTGGGTCTCCGTGTGAGTCTGTGGGTCTCTGTGTGAGTCTGTGGGTCTATGTATGCCAATCTGTGGGTCTCCGTGTGAGTCTGTGGGTCTCCGTGTGAGTCTGTGGGTCTATGTATGCCTCTGAGGGTCTACATGTGAGTCTGTGGGTCTCCGTGCGAGTCTGTGGGTCTATGTATGCTAGTCTGAGTGTCTAGTGTGAGTCTGTGGGTCTATGTATGCTAGTCTGAGTGTCTAGTGTGAGTCTGTGGGTCTATGTATGATAGTCTGAGGGTCTGTGTGAGTCTGTGGGTCTATGTATGCCAGTCTGTGGGTCTCCGTGTGAGTCTGTGGGTCTCCGTGTGAGTCTGTGGGTCTATGTATGCCTCTGAGGGTCTACATGTGAGTCTGTGGGTCTCCGTGCGAGTCTGTGGGTCTATGTATGCTAGTCTGAGTGTCTAGTGTGAGTCTGTGGGTCTATGTATGCTAGTCTGAGTGTCTAGTGTGAGTCTGTGGGTCTATGTATGATAGTCTGAGGGTCTGTGCGAGTCTGTGGGTCTATGTATGCTAGTCTGAGTGTCTAGTGTGAGTCTGTGGGTCTATGTATGCTAGTCTGAGTGTCTAGTGTGAGTCTGTGGGTCTATGTATGCTAGTCTGAGTGTCTAGTGTGAGTCTGTGGGTCTATGTATGATAGTCTGAGGGTCTGTGCGAGTCTGTGGGTCTATGTATGCTAGTCTGAGTGTCTAGTGTGAGTCTGTGGGTCTATGTATGCTAGTCTGAGTGTCTAGTGTGAGTCTGTGGGTCTATGTATGATAGTCTGAGGGTCTGTGCGAGTCTGTGGGTCTCCGTGTGAGTCTGTGGGTCTATGTATGCTAGTCTGAGTGTCTAGTGTGAGTCTGTGGGTCTCCGTGTGAGTCTGTGGGTCTATGTATGCTAGTCTGAGTGTCTAGTGTGAGTCTGTGGGTCTATGTATGCTAGTCTGAGGGTCTAGTGTGAGTCTGTGGGTCTATGTATGCTAGTCTGAGTGTCTATTGTGAGTCTGTGGGTCTCTGTGTGAGTCTGTGGGTCTCCGTGTGAGTCTGTGGGTCTCCGTGTGAGTAGTCTGTGGGTCTCCGTGTGAGTAGTCTGTGGGTCTCCGTGTGAGTCTGTGGGTCTCCGTGTGAGTAGTCTGTGGGTCTCCGTGTGAGTAGTCTGTGGGTCTCCGTGTGAGTCTGTGGGTCTCCGTGTGAGTCTGTGGGTCTCCGTGTGAGTCTGTGAGTCTGTGGATCTCCGTGTGAGTCTGTGGGTCTCCGTGTGAGTCTGTGGGTCTCTGTGTGAGTCTGTGGGTCTATGTATGCCAGTCTGTGGGTCTCCGTGAGTCTGTGGGTCTCCGTGTGAGACTGTGAGTCTGTGGGTCTCCGTGTGAGTAGTCTGTGGGTCTCCGTGTGAGTCTGTCACCACAGCCACCAGCACCACCACTCTCCCGTAGCTCCACGTCCCATAACCCCTCTTCAGAAAGCAGCGCCTCCATCACCGTCACCGCCATCATCACCGTCACCGCCATCGTCACCGCCACCATCACCGCCACCGTCACCGTCACCGCCACCATCACCACCGTCACCGCCTCCATCACCGCCTCCATCACCGTCATCATCACCGTCACCGCCATCACCGCCACCATCACCGCCGTCACCGCCACCATCACCGCCGTCACCCTTCACCACAAATGCCACCATCCTCCTCTTCCGCCTCCTCCTGCCTCCCGTGCGAGCCACTGCCTCCACCTCCGCCTCCTCCATCAACTCCTCCATCAACTCCTCATCCTCGTCCACCTCCACCACCGGCGACTTGACGCACTTCCTCCTCCGCCTCTCCGTGGGGGGCCCCTCCGTGCCGTGGAGGGGGGGGGGCGGCGGCGGCGTCACCGTCCGTGGCTGGGGCTGGCTGGGGGTTCTTCCTGGGTCGGCCACGCCGTCGTTTCTTGGGTGGCTCCTCCACTCCGGCGCCGCCACCACCACCACCGCCACCACCGCCACCATCACCGCCACCACCGCCACCATCACCACCACCACCAGTGGCACCACCATCACCACCACCGGCGGCACCACCACCACCACCGGCACCACCACCACCACCACCACCGGCACCACCACCACCACCACCAGTGGCACCACCACCACCATCACCACCACCAGTGGCACCACCAACACCACCATGCAGCAACCACGATTCTTCACCGCAGCCACCCACAGACGTCGCAGCGGCCGCTGCCGCCGGCGGTGATGCCGGCGATGCCGGTGCTGCTGATGCTGCTGCTCCTCCTCCTGCTGCTGCTGATGCTACTGGCGGTGCTGCTGCTGCTGCTGCTGGTGGTGCTGCTGGCGGTGATGCCAGTGCTGGCGGTGATGCCGGTAAAGCTGCTGCTGCTGCTGCTACTGGCGGTGCTACCGGTGATGGTGATGCTACTGGCGGCGATGCCAGGTCACGATCCAAAGTTAATGACGGATCCTCCTCCTGCTCCTCCTCCTCCTGCTCCTGCCGCTGGCGCTCGGCACCGCCACCGTCAGCGGCCGCCGCGTCGGTGACGGTGGCGGGCGGCGAGGAGGCGGAGGAGGCGGTGGAGGCGGAGGCAGTGGAGGCGGAGGAGGCGGTGGAGCAGTGCACCTGGCGCACGCTGGTGATGCGCGCTAGCATGGTGGCCAGCAGCGCCGGCTGCAGCGGCCGCTGTGCGTACCACAGGGGGCTGTCGGGGACACAAGCGAGCTCCGGCTGCAGGTACAGGACGTCGTTACGGCTCTTGGCGGCCTCGGGGCTGGGACGGGGGAGGTGGGGGGGTGGGTGGGGGGAGGTGGGAGGAGGTAGAACTTGTAGAATCATACGGGGCACCGTGACGGGTTGCCTGTCTCTCTCCCCCCGTGTCTCTACCCCCGTCTCCCCCTGTGTCTCCCCCGTGTCTCCCCATGTCCCCCCCCGTCTCCCCGTGTTTCTCCCCCCGTGTCTCTCCCCCCGTGTCTCTCCCCCCGTGTCTCTCCCCCCGTGTCTCTCCCCCCGTGTCTCTCCCCCCGTGTCTCTCCCCCCGTGTCTCTCCCCCCGTGTCTCTCCCCCCGTGTCTCTCCCCCCGTGTCTCTCCCCCCGTGTCTCTCCCCCCGTGTCTCTCCCCCCGTGTCTCTACCCCCGTGTCTCTCCCCCCGTGTCTCTCCCCCCGTGTCTCTCCCCCCGTGTCTCTCCCCCCGTGTCTCTCCCCCCGTGTCTCTCCCCCCGTGTCTCTACCCCCGTCTCCCCCTGTGTCTCCCCCGTGTCTCCCCATGTCCCCCCCCGTCTCCCCGTGTCTCTCCCCCCGTGTCTCTCCCCCCGTGTCTCTACCCCCGTCTCCCCCTGTGTCTCCCCCGTGTCTCCCCATGTCCCCCCCCGTCTCCCCGTGTTTCTCCCCCCGTGTCTCTCCCCCCGTGTCTCTCCCCCCGTGTCTCTCCCCCCGTGTCTCTCCCCCCGTGTCTCTCCCCCCGTGTTTCTCCCCCCGTGTCTCTCCCCCCGTGTCTCTCCCCCCGTGTCTCTCCCCCCGTGTCTCTCCCCCCGTGTCTCTCCCCCCGTGTCTCTCCCCCCGTGTCTCTCCCCCCGTGTCTCTACCCCCGTGTCTCTCCCCCCGTGTCTCTCCCCCCGTGTCTCTCCCCCCGTGTCTCTCCCCCCGTGTCTCTCCCCCCGTGTCTCTCCCCCCGTGTCTCTACCCCCGTCTCCCCCTGTGTCTCCCCCGTGTCTCCCCATGTCCCCCCCCGTCTCCCCGTGTCTCTCCCCCCGTGTCTCTCCCCCCGTGTCTCTACCCCCGTCTCCCCCTGTGTCTCCCCCGTGTCTCCCCATGTCCCCCCCCGTCTCCCCGTGTTTCTCCCCCCGTGTCTCTCCCCCCGTGTCTCTCCCCCCGTGTCTCTCCCCCCGTGTCTCTCCCCCCGTGTCTCTCCCCCCGTGTCTCTCCCCCCGTGTCTCTCCCCCCGTGTCTCTCCCCCCGTGTCTCTCCCCCCGTGTCTCTACCCCCGTCTCCCCCCTGTGTCTCCCCCGTGTCTCCCCATGTCCCCCCCCCGTCTCCCCGTGTCTCTCCCCCCGTGTCTCTCCCCCCGTGTCTCTACCCCCGTCTCCCCCTGTGTCTCCCCCGTGTCTCCCCATGTCCCCCCCCGTCTCCCCGTGTTTCTCCCCCCGTGTCTCTCCCCCCGTGTCTCTCCCCCCGTGTCTCTCCCCCCGTGTCTCTCCCCCCGTGTCTTTACCCCGTGTCTCTCCCCCCCGTGTCTCTCCCCCCGTGTCTCACCCCCAGTGTCTCTCCCCCCCGTGTCTCTCCCCCCGTATCTCTCCCCCCGTGTCTCTCCCCCCGTGTCTCTCCCCCCGTGTCTCTCCCCCCGTGTCTCTCCCCCCGTGTCTCACCCCCAGTGTCTCTCCCCCCCGTGTCTCTCCCCCCGTGTCTCTCCCCCCCCGTGTCTCTCCCCCGTGTCTCTCCCACCGTGTCTCTCCCCCCGTGTCTCTCCCCCCCATGTCTCTCCCCCCCCGTGTCTCTCCCCCCCCCCGTGTCTCTCCCCCCCTCGTGTCTCTCCCCGTGTCTCTCCCCGTGTCTCTCCCCCCGTGTCTCTCCCCCCGTGTCTCTACCCCGTGTCTCTCCCCCCGTGTCTCTACCCCGTGTCTCTCCCCCCGTGTCTCTCCCCCCGTGTCTCTCCCCCCGTGTCTCACCCCCCGTGTCTCTCCCCCCGTGTCTCTCCCCCCGTGTCTCTCCCCCCGTGTCTCCCCCCCCGTGTCTCTCCCACCGTGTTTCTCCCCCCGTGTCTCTCCCCCCCCCGTGTCTCTCCCCCCCCGTGTCTCTCCCCCCGTGTCTCACCCCCCGTGTATCTCCCCCCCGTGTCTCTCCCCCCATGTCTCTCCCCACCCGTGTCTCTCCCCCCGTGTCTCTCCCCCCGTGTCTCTCCCCCCGTGTCTCTCCCCCCTCGTGTCTCTCCCCCCCCGTGTCTCTCCCCCCGTGTCTCTCCCCCCGTGTCTCTCCCCCCGTGTCTCTCCCCCCTCGTGTCTCTCCCCCCCCGTGTCTCTCCCCCCCCGTGTCTCTCCCCCCGTGTCTCTCCCCGTGTCTCTCCCCCGTGTCTCTCCCCCCGTGTCTCTCCCCCCGTTGTCTCTACCCCGTGTCTCTCCCCCCGTGTCTCTACCCCGTATCTCTCCGCCCGTGTCTCTCCCCCCGTGTCTCTCCCCCGTGTCTCTCTCCCGTGTCTCACCCCCCGTGTCTCTCCCCCCGTGTCTCTCCCCCCGTGTCTTCCCCCCCGTGTCTCTCCCACCGTGTCTCTCCCCCCGTGTCTCTCCCCCCGTGTCTCTCCCCCCGTGTCTCTCCCCCCGTGTCTCTCCCCCCCGTGTCTCTCCCCCCCCGTGTCTCTCCCCCCCCGTGTCTCTCCCCCCGTGTCTCTCCCCACCCGTGTCTCTCCCCCCCGTGTCTCTCCCCCGGTGTCTCTCCCCCCGTGTCTCTCCCCCCTCGTGTCTCTCCCCCCCCGTGTCTCTCCCCCCGTGTCTCTCCCCCCGTGTCTCTCCCCCCGTGTCTCTCCCCCCTCGTGTCTCTCCCCCCCCCGTGTCTCTCCCCCCCCCGTGTCTCCCCCCCCGTGTCTCTCCACCCGTGTCTCTCCCCCCGTGTCTCTCCCCCCGTGTCTCTACCCCGTGTCTCTCCCCCCGTGTCTCTACCCCGTATCTCTCCCCCGTGTCTCTCCCCCCGTGTCTCTTCCCCCCGTGTCTCTCTCCCCGTGTCTCACCCCCCGTGTCTCTCCCCCCGTGTCTCTCCCCCCGTGTCTCTCCCCCCGTGTCTTCCCCCCCGTGTCTCTCCCCCCGTGTCTCTCCCCCCGTGTCTCTCCCCCCGTGTCTTCCCCCCCGTGTCTCTCCCCCCGTGTCTCTCCCCCCGTGTCTCTCCCCCCGTGTCTCTCCCCCCCCGTGTCTCTGCCCCCCCGTGTCTCTCCCCCCCCGTGTCTCTCCCCCCCGTGTCTCTCCCCCCCCGTGTCTCTCCCCCCGTGTCTCTCCCCCCGTGTCTCTCCCCCCGTGTCTCTCCCCCCGTGTCTCACCCCCCGTGTCTCTCCCCCCCGTGTCTCTCCCCCCGTGTCTCTCCCCCCGTGTCTCTCCCCCCCCGTGTCTCTCCCCCCGTGTCTCTCCCCCCGTGTCTCTCCCCCCGTGTCTCTCCCCCCCCGTGTCTCTCCCCCCCCGTGTCTCCCCCCCGTGTCTCTCCCCGTGTCTCTCCCCCCGTGTCTCTACCCCGTGTCTCTCCCCCCGTGTCTCTCCCCCCGTGTCTCTCCCCCCCGTGTCTCTCCCCCCGTGTCTCTCCACCCGTGTCTCTCCCCCCGTGTCTCTCCCCCCGTGTCTCACCCCCCGTGTCTCTCCCCCCCGTGTCTCTCCCCCCGTGTCTCTCCCCCCCCCCCGTGTCTCTCCCCCCGTGTCTCTCCCCACCGTGTCTCTCCCCCCGTGTCTCTCCCCCCGTGGTCTCTCCCCCCCTCGTGTCTCTCCCCGTGTCTCTCCCCGTGTCTCTCCCCCCGTGTCTCTCCCCCCGTGTCTCTACCCCGTGTCTCTCCCCCCGTGTCTCTCCCCCCGTGTCTCCCCCCCGTGTCTCTCCCCCCGTGTCTCTCCCCCCCGTGTCTCTCCCCCCGTGTCTCTCCCCCCCCGTGTCTCTCCCCCCCCCGTGTCTCTCCCCCCGTGTCTCCCCCCCCCCGTGTCTCTCCCCCCGTGTCTCCCCCCCCGTGTCTCTCCCTCCGTGTCTCCCCCCCCGTGTCTCTCCCCCCGTGTCTCCCCCCCCCGTGTCTCCCCCCCGTGTCTCTCCCCCCGTGTCTCTCCCCCCCGTGTCTCTCCCCCCCCGTGTCTCTCCCCGCGTGTCTCCCCCCCCCGTGTCTCTCCCCCGTGTCTCACCCCCCGTGTCTCTCCCCCCCCGTGTCTCTCCCCCGTGTCTCTCCCCCCGTGTCTCCCCCCCCGTGTCTCTCCCCCCCCCGTGTCTCTCCCCCCGTGTCTCTCCCCCCCCGTGTCTCTCCCTCGTGTCTCCCCCCCCTGTCTCCCCGTGTCTCTCCCCCCGTGTCTCTCTCCCCCCGTGTCTCACCCCCGTGTCTCTCCCCCCCCGTGTCTCTCCCCCCGTGTCTCTCCCCCCGTGTCTCCCCCCCCGTGTCTCTCCCCCCCCCCGTGTCTCTCCCCCCGTGTCTCTCCCCCCCCGTGTCTCTCCCTCGTGTCTCTCCCCCCCCTGTCTCCCCGTGTCTCCCCCCCCGTGTCTCTCTCCCCCCGTGTCTCTCCCCCCCCCGTGTCTCTCCCCCGTGTCTCCCCCCCCTGTCTCCCCGTGTCTCTCCCCCTGTGTCTCCCCCCGTGTCTCCCCCCCCCTGTGTCTCCCCCCCGTGTCTCCCCCCCCCCCGTGTCTCCCCGTGTCTCTCCCCGTGTCTCTCCCCGTGTCTCTCCCCGTGTCTCCCCCCCGTGTCTCCCCCCCCCGTGTCTCCCCGTTTCTCCCCCCCCGTGTCTCCCCCCCCGTGTCTCCCCCCCCCGTGTCTCCCCGTGTCTCCCCCCCGTGTCTCCCCCCCCCGTGTCTCTCTCCCCGTGTCTCCCCCCCCCGTGTCTCCCGTGTCTCCCCCCCGTGTCTCTCCCCCCCGTGTCTCTCCCCGTGTCTCCCTCCCGTGTCTCCTCCCCCCCCGTGTCTCTCCCTCCCGTGTCTCCCTCCCGTGTCTCTCCCCCCGTGTCTCCCCCCGTGTCTCTCCCCCCGTGTCTCTCCCCGTGTCTCTCCCCGTGTCTCTCCCCGTGTCTCTCCCCGTGTCTACCCGTGTCTCTCCCCCCCGTGTCTCTCCCCCCCGTGTCTCCCCGTGTCTCTCCGTATCTCCCCGTGTCTCCCCCCCTTGTCTCCCCCCGTGTCTCACCCCGTGTCTCCCCCCGTGTCTCCCCCCCGTGTCTCTCCCCGTGTCCCTCCCCGTGTCTCCCCCCCGTGTCTCCCCGTGTCTCCCCGTGTCTCCCCGTGTCTCTCCCCGCGTCTCCCCCCCGTGTCTCCCCGTGTCTCCCCGTGTCTCTCTCCCGTGTCTCTCCCCGTGTCTCCCCCTCCCCGTCCACCGCGTGTCTCACCACTTGGAGAGGTAGAACTCGTACAGGCGGACCGGGCACCTCAGCGGGTTGTCAACATTCTCCGGCTGTAGCAGCCACAGCTCCTCGTCACGCCGACGCCGATAGCCGGAGGCCTGGCGCTCTGGAGGAGGCGAGGAGGTGGACGGTGAGGAGGTGGACGGTGAGGAGGTGGACGGTGAGGAGGTGGACGGTGAGGAGGTGGACGGTGAGGAGGTGGACGGCGAGGAGGTGGACGGTGAGGAGGTGGACGGTGAGGAGGTGGACGGTGAGGAGGTGGACGGTGAGGAGGTGGACGGTGAGGAGGTGGACGGTGAGGTGGTGGACGGTGAGGAGGTGGACGGTGAGGAGGTGGACGGCGAGGAGGTGGACGGTGAGGAGGTGGACGGTGAGGAGGTGGACGGTGAGGTGGTGGATGATGAGGAGGTGGATGGTGAGGTGGACAATGAGGAGGTGGACGGTGAGGAGGTGGACGGTGAGGAGGTGGACGGTGAGGAGGTGGACGGTGAAGAGGTGGACGGTGAAGAGGTGGACGGTGAGGAGGTGGACGGTGAGGAGGTGGACGATGGACGGTGAGGAGGTGGACGGTGAGGAGGTGGACGGTGAGGAGGTGGACGGTGAGGAGGTGGACGATGAGGAGGTGGACGGTGAGGAGGTGGACGGTGAGGAGGTGGACGGTGAGGAGGTGGACGATGAGGTGGACGGTGAGGAGGTGGACGGTGAGGTGGTGGACGATGAGGTAGTGGACGGTGAGGAGGTGGACGGTGAAGAGGTGGACGGTGAGGAGGTGGACGGTGAGGAGGTGGACGGTGAGGAGGTGGACGGTGAGGAGGTGGACGGCGAGGAGGTGGACGGTGAGGAGGTGGACGGTGAGGAGGTGGACGGTGAGGAGGTGGACGGTGAGGAGGTGGACGGCGAGGAGGTGGACGGCGAGGAGGTGGACGGTGAGGAGGTGGACGGTGAGGAGGTGGACGGTGAGGAGGTGGACGGTGAGGAGGTGGACGGCGAGGAGGTGGACGGTGAGGAGTGGGACGGTGAGGTGGTGGACAATGAGGTGGTGGACGGTGAGGAGGTGGACGGTGAGGAGGTGGACGGTGAGGAGGTGGACGTTGAGGAGGTGGACGGTGAGGAGGTGGACGGTGAGGAGGTGGACGGTGAGGAGGTGGACGGTGAGGAGGTGGACGGTGAGGAGGTGGACGGTGAGGAGGTGGACGGTGAGGAGGTGGACGGTGAGGAGGTGGACGGTGAGGTGGTGGACGGTGAGGAGGTGGACGGTGAGGAGGTGGACGGTGAGGAGGTGGACGGTGAGGAGGTGGACGGTGAGGAGGTGGACGGTGAGGTGGTGGATGATGAGGAGGTGGATGGTGAGGTGGACAATGAGGAGGTGGACGGTGAGGAGGTGGACGGTGAGGAGGTGGACGGTGAGGAGGTGGACGGTGAAGAGGTGGACGGTGAAGAGGTGGACGGTGAGGAGGTGGACGGTGAGGAGGTGGACGATGGACGGTGAGGAGGTGGACGGTGAGGAGGTGGACGGTGAGGAGGTGGACGGTGAGGAGGTGGACGATGAGGAGGTGGACGGTGAGGAGGTGGACGGTGAGGAGGTGGACGGTGAGGAGGTGGACGATGAGGTGGACGGTGAGGAGGTGGACGGTGAGGTGGTGGACGATGAGGTAGTGGACGGTGAGGAGGTGGACGGTGAGGAGGTGGACGATGAGGAGGTGGACGGTGAGGAGGTGGACGGTGAGGAGGTGGACGGTGAGGAGGTGGACGGTGAGGAGGTGGACGGTGAGGAGGTGGACGGTGAGGAGGTGGACGGTGAGGAGGTGGACGGTGAGGAGGTGGACGGCGAGGAGGTGGACGGCGAGGAGGTGGACGGTGAGGAGGTGGACGGTGAGGAGGTGGACGGTGAGGAGGTGGACGGTGAGGAGGTGGACGGCGAGGAGGTGGACGGTGAGGAGGTGGACGGTGAGGTGGTGGACAATGAGGTGGTGGACGGTGAGGAGGTGGACGGTGAGGAGGTGGACGGTGAGGAGGTGGACGGTGAGGAGGTGGACGGTGAGGAGGTGGACGGCGAGGAGGTGGACGGTGAGGAGGTGGACGGTGAGGAGGTGGACGATGGACAGTGAGGAGGTGGACGATGAGGTGGTGGACGGTGAGGAGGTGGACGGTGAGGAGGTGGACGGTGAGGAGGTGGACGGTGAGGAGGTGGACGGCGAGGAGGTGGACGGCGAGGAGGTGGACGGTGAGGAGGTGGACGGTGAGGTGGTGGACGGTGAGGAGGTGGACGATGAGGAGGTGGACGGTGAGGAGGTGGACGATGAGGTGGACGGTGAGGAGGTGGACGGTGAGGTGGTGGACGATGAGGTAGTGGACGGTGAGGAGGTGGACGGTGAAGAGGTGGACGGTGAGGAGGTGGACGGTGAGGAGGTGGACGATGAGGAGGTGGACGGTGAGGAGGTGGACGGTGAGGAGGTGGACGGCGAGGAGGTGGACGGTGAGGAGGTGGACGGTGAGGAGGTGGACGGTGAGGAGGTGGACGGCGAGGAGGTGGACGGTGAGGAGGTGGACGGCGAGGAGGTGGACGGTGAGGAGGTGGACGGTGAGGAGGTGGACGGTGAGGAGGTGGACGGCGAGGAGGTGGACGGTGAGGTGGTGGACGGCGAGGAGGTGGACGGCGAGGTGGTGGACGATGGACAGTGAGGAGGTGGACGATGAGGTGGTGGACGGTGAGGAGGTGGACGGTGAGGAGGTGGACGGTGAGGAGGTGGACGATGAGGTGGACAATGAGGTGGACGATGAGGAGGTGGACGGTGAGGAGGTGGATGGTGAGGAGGTGGACGGTGAGGAGGTGGACGGCGAGGAGGTGGACGATGAGGAGGTGGACGATGGACGGTGAGGAGGTGGACGGTGAGGAGGTGGACGGCGAGGAGGTGGACGGCGAGGAGGTGGACGGTGAGGAGGTGGACGATGAGGTGGACAATGAGGTGGACGATGAGGAGGTGGACGATGAGGAGGTGGACGGTGAGGAGGTGGACGATGAGGTGGACGGTGAGGAGGTGGACGGTGAGGTGGTGGACGATGAGGTAGTGGACGGTGGGGAGGTGGACGGTGAAGAGGTGGACGGTGAGGAGGTGGACGGTGAGGAGGTGGACGGCGAGGAGGTGGACGGCGAGGTGGTGGACGATGGACAGTGAGGAGGTGGACGATGAGGTGGTGGACGGTGAGGAGGTGGACGATGAGGAGGTGGACGGTGAGGAGGTGGATGGTGAGGAGGTGGACGGTGAGGAGGTGGATGGTGAGGAGGTGGACGGCGAGGAGGTGGACGATGAGGTGGACAATGAGGTGGACGGTGAGGAGGTGGACGGTGAGGAGGTGGACGGTGAGGAGGTGGACGGTGAGGAGGTGGACGGCGAGGTGGTGGACGATGGACAGTGAGGAGGTGGACGATGAGGTGGTGGACGGTGAGGAGGTGGACGGTGAGGAGGTGGACGGTGAGGAGGTGGACGATGAGGTGGACAATGAGGTGGACGATGAGGAGGTGGACGGTGAGGAGGTGGACGGCGAGGAGGTGGACGGTGAGGAGGTGGACGGTGAGGAGGTGGACGGTGAGGAGGTGGACGGTGAGGAGGTGGACGGCGAGGAGGTGGACGGTGAGGAGGTGGATGGTGAGGTGGTGGACGGTGAGGAGGTGGACGGTGAGGAGGTGGACGGTGAGGAGGTGGACGGTGAGGAGGTGGACGATGAGGAGGTGGACGGTGAGGTGGTGGACGGTGAGGAGGTGGACGGTGAGGAGGTGGACGGTGAGGAGGTGGACGGTGAGGAGGTGGACGGTGAGGAGGTGGACGGTGAGGTGGTGGACGGTGAGGAGGTGGACGGTGAGGAGGTGGACGGTGAGGAGGTGGACGGTGAGGAGGTGGACGGTGAGGAGGTGGACGATGAGGTGGACAATGAGGTGGACGATGAGGAGGTGGACGGTGAGGAGGTGGACGGTGAGGAGGTGGACGGCGAGGAGGTGGACGATGAGGTGGACAATGAGGTGGACGGTGAGGAGGTGGACGGTGAGGAGGTGGACGGTGAGGAGGTGGACGGTGAGGAGGTGGACGATGAGGAGGTGGACGGTGAGGAGGTGGACGGTGAGGAGGTGGACGATGAGGAGGTGGACGGTGAGGAGGTGGACGATGAGGTGGACGGTGAGGAGGTGGACGGTGAGGAGGTGGACGGTGAGGAGGTGGACGGCGAGGAGGTGGACGATGAGGTGGACAATGAGGTGGACGATGAGGAGGTGGACGGTGAGGAGGTGGACGGTGAGGAGGTGGACGATGAGGTGGTGGACGGTGAGGAGGTGGACGATGAGGAGGTGGACGGTGAGGAGGTGGACGGTGAGGAGGTGGACGATGAGGAGGTGGACGATGAGGAGGTGGACGATGAGGTGGTGGACGATGAGGAGGTGGACGATGAGGGAGGTGATGCGGAGGTGGACGACTGAGGTGGATGGCTGAGGTGGATGATTAGGCGGGCGACTACGAGGTGGACGAGGTGGACGAGGTGGAGGGTGATCACGACGAGGTTGTCCACCACCCTCCCACCATCTCACCGGCCTCCCTCTGCGCGTCGGTGGCTGGGTAGAGGCAGAGACAGACGGACTTGGTGGTGGTGGTGGTGCCCTTGCGGTGATATTTGGTGATGTGGCCAAATGACAGGGCCAGGTGCTCCTGCAGACACGCAGGTGGAACAGATGGAGATTAGTCCACACACGGGGTAGAAGGGAGCGAGGTGGAACAGATGGAGATTAGTCCACACACGGTGTAGCAGGGAGTGAGAGATGGAACAGATGGAGATTAGTCCACACACGGTGTAGCAGGGAGTGAGAGATGGAACAGATGGAGATTAGTCCACACACGGTGTAGCAGGGAGCGAGATGGAACAGATGGAGATTAGTCCACAGACGGTGTAGCAGGGAGCGAGATGGAACAGATGGAGATTAGTCCACACACACGGTGTAGCAGGGAGCGAGATGGAACAGATGGAGATTAGTCCACACACGGTGTAGAAGGGAGCGAGGTGGAACAGATGGAGATTAGTCCACACACGGTGTAGCAGGGAGCGAGAGATGGAACAGATGGAGATTAGTCCACACACGGTGTAGCAGGGAGCGAGGTGGAACAGATGGAGATTAGTCCACACACGGTGTAGAAGGGAGTGAGATGGAACAGATGGAGATTAGTCCACACACACGGTGTAGCAGGGAGTGAGCGATGGAACAGATGGAGATTAGTCCACACACACACGGTGTAGCAGGGAGCGAGAGATGGAACAGATGGAGATTAGTCCACACACACACGGTGTAGAAGGGAGCGAGATGGAACAGATGGAGATTAGTCCACACACGGTGTAGAAGGGAGCGAGGTGGAACAGATGGAGATTAGTCCACACACGGTGTAGAAGGGAGCGAGATGGAACAGATGGAGATTAGTCCACACACGGTGTAGAAGGGAGCGAGATGGAACAGATGGAGATTAGTCCACACACACGGTGTAGCAGGGAGTGAGCGATGGAACAGATGGAGATTAGTCCACACACGGTGTAGAAGGGAGCGAGATGGAACAGATGGAGATTAGTCCACACACACGGTGTAGCAGGGAGCGAGAGATGGAACAGATGGAGATTAGTCCACACACGGGGTAGAAGGGAGCGAGAGATGGAACAGATGGAGATTAGTCCACACACACGGTGTAGCAGGGAGCGAGCGAGGTGGAACAGATGGAGATTAGTCCACACACGGTGTAGCAGGGAGCGAGAGATGGAACAGATGGAGATTAGTCCACACACACACAGACGGTGTAGCAGGGAGCGAGCGATGGAACAGATGGAGATTAGTCCACACACGGGGTAGAAGGGAGCGAGAGATGTAACAGATGGAGATTAGTCCACACACGGTGTAGAAGGGAGTGAGATGGAACAGATGGAGATTAGTCCACACACACAGACACACGAGGTAGCAGGGAGCGAGAGATGGAACAGATGGAGATTAGTCCACACACACACACACACGTTGTAGCAGGGAGCGAGAGATGGAACAGATGGAGATTAGTCCACACACAGTGTAGAAGGGAGCGAGCGAGGTGGAACAGATGGAGATTAGTCCACACACGGTGTAGAAGGGAGTGAGATGTAACAGATGGAGATTAGTCCACACACAGTGTAGAAGGGAGCGAGCGAGGTGGAACAGATAGAGATTAGTCCACACACGGTGTAGAAGGGAGTGAGATGTAACAGATGGAGATTAGTCCACACACGGTGTAGCAGGGAGCGATGGAACAGATGGAGATTAGTCCACACACGGTGTAGCAGAGATGGAACAGATGGAGATTAGTCCACACACACACACAGACGGTTGTAGCAGGGGGCGCCTGGCACCTCGAGCGAGTGCAGGCGAAAGAACTTGGCGTTGAAGAAGAGCAGCGTGCTGAGCAGCACAGCCGGGGAGAAGGCGCCCAGCTGCTTGCACTGCCACAGGTGCTCCTCCTCCACCCGGGAGTGCAGCTCGCCTGGGGGGGGGGCACGGGGGGGGGGGGGGACAACGCCGCGGGCAGCGGGGGGGGGACCCCACGGGCTTCTGGGGCTGTCGCTCAGGTCGTGGCGAAGACTCGCTTCAGACTCGCTTCACGCTTCAGACTCGCTTCACGCTTCAGACTCGCTTCACGCTTCAGACTCGCTTCACGCTTCAGACTCGCTTCAGACTCGCTTCACGCTTCAGACTCGCTTCACGCTTCAGACTCGCTTCACGCTTCAGACTCGCTTCACGCTTCAGACTCGCTTCAGACTCGCTTCACGCTTCAGACTCGCTTCACGCTTCAGACTCGCTTCAGACTCGCTTCACGCTTCAGACTCGCTTCAGACTCGCATCACGCTTCAGACTCGCTTCAGACTCGCTTCAGACTCGCTTCACGCTTCAGACTCGCTTCAGACTCGCTTCAGACTCGCTTCACGCTTCAGACTTGCTTCACGCTTCAGACTCGCTTCAGACTCGCTTCACGCTTCAGACTCGCTTCAGACTCGCTTCACGCTTCAGACTCGCTTCAGACTCGCTTCAGACTCGCTTCAGACTCGCTTCAGACTCGCTTCACGCTTCAGACTCGCTTCAGACTCGCTTCACGCTTCAGACTCGCTTCAGACTCGCTTCAGACTCGCTTCAGACTCGCTTCAGACTCGCTTCAGACTCGCTTCAGACTCGCTTCACGCTTCAGACTCGCTTCAGACTCGCTTCAGACTCGCTTCAGACTCGCTTCACGCTTCAGACTCGCTTCAGACTCGCTTCAGACTCGCTTCAGACTCGCTTCACGCTTCAGACTCGCTTCAGACTCGCTTCACGCTTCAGACTCGCTTCAGACTCGCTTCAGACTCGCTTCAGACTCGCTTCAGACTCGCTTCACGCTTCAGTCTCGCTTCACGCTTCAGACTCGCTTCAGACTCGCTTCAGACTCGCTTCACGCTTCAGACTCGCTTCACGCTTCAGACTCGCTTCAGACTCGCTTCAGACTCGCTTCACGCTTCAGACTCGCTTCACGCTTCAGACTCGCTTCAGACTCGCTTCACGCTTCAGACTCGCTTCAGACTCGCTTCACGCTTCAGACTCGCTCAGACTCGCTTCACGCTTCAGACTCGCTTCACGCTTCAGACTCGCTTCAGACTCGCTTCAGACTCGCTTCAGACTCGCTTCAGACTCGCTTCACGCTTCAGACTCGCTTCAGACTCGCTTCACGCTTCAGACTCGCTTCAGACTCGCTTCAGACTCGCTTCAGACTCGCTTCAGACTCGCTTCAGACTCGCTTCACGCTTCAGACTCGCTTCAGACTCGCTTCAGACTCGCTTCAGACTCGCTTCACGCTTCAGACTCGCTTCAGACTCGCTTCAGACTCGCTTCACGCTTCAGACTCGCTTCAGACTCGCTTCACGCTTCAGACTCGCTTCAGACTCGCTTCAGACTCGCTTCAGACTCGCTTCAGACTCGCTTCACGCTTCAGTCTCGCTTCACGACACGCTTCACGCTTCAGACTCGCTTCACGCTTCAGACTCGCTTCAGACTCGCTTCACGCTTCAGACTCGCTTCACGCTTCAGACTCGCTTCAGACTCGCTTCAGACTCGCTTCACGCTTCAGACTCGCTTCAGACTCGCTTCACGCTTCAGACTCGCTTCAGACTCGCTTCACGCTTCAGACTCGCTTCACGCTTCAGACTCGCTTCAGACTCGCTTCACGCTTCAGACTCGCGTCAGACTCGCTTCACGCTTCAGACTCGCTTCACGCTTCAGACTCGCTTCAGACTCGCTTCAGACTCGCTCAGACTCGCTTCAGACTCGCTTCACGCTTCAGACTCGCTTCAGACTCGCTTCACGCTTCAGACTCGCTTCAGACTCGCTTCAGACTCGCTTCAGACTCGCTTCAGACTCGCTTCAGACTCGCTTCAGACTCGCTTCAGACTCGCTTCACGCTTCAGACTCGCTTCAGACTCGCTTCAGACTCGCTTCAGACTCGCTTCACGCTTCAGACTCGCTTCAGACTCGCTTCAGACTCGCTTCAGACTCGCTTCACGCTTCAGACTCGCTTCAGACTCGCTTCACGCTTCAGACTCGCTTCAGACTCGCTTCAGACTCGCTTCAGACTCGCTTCAGACTCGCTTCAGACTCGCTTCACGCTTCAGTCTCGCTTCACGACACGCTTCACGCTTCAGACTCGCTTCACGCTTCAGACTCGCTTCAGACTCGCTTCACGCTTCAGACTCGCTTCACGCTTCAGACTCGCTTCAGACTCGCTTCAGACTCGCTTCACGCTTCAGACTCGCTTCAGACTCGCTTCACGCTTCAGACTCGCTTCACGCTTCAGACTCGCTTCAGACTCGCTTCAGACTCGCTTCAGACTCGCTTCACGCTTCAGACTCGCTTCAGACTCGCTTCAGACTCGCTTCACGCTTCAGACTCGCTTCAGACTCGCTTCACGCTTCAGACTCGCTTCAGACTCGCTTCAGACTCGCTTCAGACTCGCTTCACGCTTCAGACTCGCTTCACGCTTCAGACACGCTTCAGACTCGCTTCACGCTTCAAACTCGCTTCACGACACGCTTCAGACTCGCTTCACGCTTCACACACGCTTCAGACTCGCTTCACGCTTAACACACGCTTCAGACTCGCTTCACGCTTAACACACGCTTCAGACTCGCTTCTCGCTTCAGACTCGCTTCAGACTCGCTTCACGCTTCAGACTCGCTTCAGACTCGCTTCACGCTTCAGACTCGCTTCACGCTTCAGACACGCTTCAGACTCGCTTCACGCTTCAGACTCGCTTCACGCTTCAGACTCGCTTCAGACTCGCTTCACGCTTCAGACTCGCTTCACGCTTCAGACTCGCTTCAGACTCGCTTCAGACACGCTTCAGACTCGCTTCACGCTTCAGACTCGCTTCACGACACGCTTCAGACTCGCTTCACGCTTCAGACTCGCTTCACGCTTCAGACTCGCTTCACGCTTCAGACTCGCTTCAGACTCGCTTCAGACTCGCTTCACGCTTCAGACTCGCTTCAGACACGCTTCAGACTCGCTTCACGCTTCAGACTCGCTTCACTAACTCCTTACCAACTATCATTACTAACTCCTTACTAACTATCATTATATAGTAACAAGTCCTTACTAACTATCATTACTAACTCCTTACTAACTATCATTATATGGTAACAAGTCCTTACCAACTATCATTACTGACTCCTTACTAACTATCATTATATAGTAACAAGTCCTTACTATCATTACTAACTCCTTACTAACTATCATTATATAGTAGCAAGTCCTTACTAACTATCATTACTAACTCCTTACTAACTATCATTATATAGTAACAGGTCCTTACTAGCTGTCATTACTAACTCCTTGCTATCATTATATAGTAACAAGTCCTTACCAACTATCATTACTAACTCCTTACTAACTATCATTATATAGTAGCAAGTCCTTACTAACTATCATAACTAACTCCTTACTAACTATCATTGTATAGTAACAAGTCCTTACCAACTATCATTACTAACTCCTTACCAACTATCATTATATAGTAACAAGTCCTTACCAACTACCATTACTAACTCCTTACTAACTATCATTATATAGTAACAGGTCCTTACTAACTGTCATTACTAACTCCTTGCTATCATTATATAGTAACAAGTCCTTACTAACTATCATTACTAACTCCTTACTAACTATCATTATATAGTAGCAAGTCCTTACTAACTACCATTACTAACTCCTTACTAACTATCATTATATAGTAGCAACTCCTTACCAACTGTCAATACTAACTCCTTACTAACTATCATTATATAGTAACAAGTCCTTACTAACTATCATTACTAACTACTCACTAACTATCATTATATAGTAACAACTCCTTACCAACTACCATTACTAACTCCTCACTATCATTATATAGTAACAAGTCCTTCCCAATCTGTCATTACTAACTCCTTACTAACTATCATTATATAGTAGCAAGTCCTTACTAGCTATCATTGCTAACTCCTCACTAACTATCATTATATAGTAACAACTCCTTACCAACTATCATTGCTAACTCCTTACTAACTATCATTATATGGTAACAAGTCCTTACTAACTATTATTACTAACTCCTTACTGTCATTATATAGTAACAAGCCCTTACTAACTATCATCACTAACTCCTTACTATCATTATATAGTAACAAGTCCTTACTAACTATCATTACTAACGCCTTCACTAACTATCATTATATAGTAACAAGTCCTTACTAACTGTCATTACTAACTCCTTGCTATCATTATATAGTAACAAGTCCTTACTAACTATCATTACCAACTCCTTACTAACTATCATTATATAGTAGCAAGTCCTTACTAACTACCACTACTAACTCCTTACTAACTATCATTATATAGTAGCAACTCCTTACCAACTGTCAATACTAACTCCTTACTAACTATCATTATATAGTAACAAGTCCTTACTAACTATCATTACTAACTACTCACTAACTATCATTATATAGTAACAACTCCTTACCAACTACCATTACTAACTCCTCACTATCATTATATAGTAACAAGTCCTTACCAATCTGTCATTACTAACTCCTTGCTAACTATCATTATATAGTAGCAAGTCCTTACTAGCTATCATTGCTAACTCCTCACTAACTATCATTATATAGTAACAACTCCTTACCAACTATCATTGCTAACTCCTTACTAACTATCATTATATGGTAACAAGTCCTTACTAACTATTATTGCTAACTCCTTACTGTCATTATATAGTAACAAGCCCTTACTAACTATCATCACTAACTCCTTACTATCATTATATAGTAACAAGTCCTTACTATCATTACTAACGCCTTCACTAACTATCATTATATAGTAACAAGTCCTTACTAACTATCATTACTAACTCCTTACTATCTATCATTATATGGTAACAACTCCTTACTAACTATCATCACTGACTCCTTACTCACTATCATTATATAGTGAGAACTCCTTACCAACTATCATTACTAACTCCTTACCAACTATCATTATATAGTAACAACTCCTTACTAACTACCATTACTAACTCCTTACTCACTACCATTACATAGTAACAAATCCTTACTAACTATCACTAACTCCTTACCAACTATCATTATATAGTAACAAGTCCTTACTAACTATCATTACTAACTATCACTATATAGTAACAAGTCCTTACCAATCTGTCATTACTAACTCCTTACTAACTATCATTATATAGTAGCAGGTCCTTACTAGCTATCATTGCTAACTCCTCACTAACTATCATTATATAGTAACGACTCCTTACCAACTATCATTGCTAACTCCTTACTATCATTATATAGTAACAAGTCCTTATTAACTATTATTACTAACTCCTTACTGTCATTATATAGTAACAAGCCCTTACTATCATCACTAACTCCTTACTATCATTATATAGTAACAAGTCCTTACTAACTATCATTACTAACGCCTTCACTAACTATCATTATATAGTAACAAGTCCTTACTAACTATCATTACTAACTTCTTACTATCTATCATTATATGGTAACAACTCCTTACTAACTATCATCACTGACTCCTTACTAACTATCATTATATAGTAACAGGTCCTTACCAACTGTCATTACTAACTCCTTACTAACTACCATTATATAGTAACAAGTCCTTACTATCATTACTAACTCCTTACTCACTATCATTATATAGTGACAACTCCTTACTAACTATCATTACTAACTCCTTACCAACTATCATTATATAGTAACAACTCCTTACTAACTACCATTACTAACTCCTTACTCACTACCATTATATAGTAACAAATCCTTACTAACTATCACTAACTCCTTACCAACTATCATTATATAGTAACAAGTCCTTACTAACTATCATTACTAACTATCACTATATAGTAACAAGTCCTTACTAACTATCATTACTAACTCCTTACCAACTATCATTATATGGTAACAAGTCCTTACTAGCTATCATTACTAACTCCTTACTAACTATCATATAGTGACAACTCCTTACCGACTATCATTGCTAACTCCTTACTAACTATCATTATATAGTAACAAGTCCTTACTAACTATTATTACTAACTCCTTACTGTCATTATATAGTAACAAGCCCTTACTAACTATCATCACTAACTCCTTACTATCATTATATAGTAACAAGTCCTTACTAACTATCATTACTAACGCCTTCACTAACTATCATTATATAGTAACAAGTCCTTACTAACTATCATTACTAACTTCTTACTATCTATCATTATATGGTAACAACTCCTTACTAACTATCATCACTGACTCCTTACTAACTATCATTATATAGTAACATGTCCTTACCAACTGTCATTACTAACTCCTTACTAACTACCATTATATAGTAACAAGTCCTTACTATCATTACTAACTCCTTACTCACTATCATTATATAGTGACAACTCCTTACTAACTATCATTACTAACTCCTTACCAACTATCATTATATAGTAACAACTCCTTACTAACTACCATTACTAACTCCTTACTCACTACCATTATATAGTAACAAATCCTTACTAACTATCACTAACTCCTTACCAACTATCATTATATAGTAACAAGTCCTTACTAACTATCATTACTAACTATCACTATATAGTAACAAGTCCTTACTAACTATCATTACTAACTCCTTACCAACTATCATTATATGGTAACAAGTCCTTACTGACTATCATTACTAACTCCTTACTAACTATCATATAGTGACAAGTCCTTACTAACTATCATTACTAACTCCTTATCAACTATCAATATATAGTAACGAGTCCTTACCAACTATCATTGCTAACTCCTTACTAACTATCATTATATGGTAACAAGTCCTTACTAACTATCATTACAAACTCCTTACTAACTATCATTATATAGTAACAGGCCCTTACCAACTATCATTACTAACTCCTTACTATCTACCATTATATAGTGGCAACTCCTTACTATCATCACTAACTCATTACTATCATTATGTAGCAACAACTCCTTACTAACTATCATTATATAATAACAAGTCCTTACTAACTGTCATTGCTAACTCCCTACTAGCTATCATTATATAGTAACAACTCCTTACTATCATTACTGACTCCTTACTAACTATCATTGTATAGTAACAAGTCCTTACTAACTATCATTGCTAACTCCTTACTATCATTATATAGTAACAACTCCTTACCAACTATCATTACTAACTCCTTACTATCATTATATAGTAACAACTCCTTACCAACTATCATTACTAACTCCTTACTAACTATCATTATATAGTAACAAGTCCTTACTAACTATCATTGTATATTAACAAGTCCTTACCAACTACCATTACTAACTCCTTACTAACTATCATTATATAGTGACAGGTCCTTACTAACTATCATTACTAACTCCTTACTAACTATCATTATATAGTAACAACTCCTTGCTAACTATCATTATATAGTAACAAGTCCTTACTAACTAGCTGGAGCTGGTGAGCGAGCTGGTGAGCGAGCTGGTGAGCGAGGGAGCTGGTGAGATGGTGAGTGAGCTGTGAGTGAGCGAGCTGGTGAGTGAGCTGGTGAGTGAGCTGGTGAGTGAGCGAGCTGGTGAGTGAGTGAGCTGGTGAGTGAATGAGCTGGTGAGTGAGCTGGTGAGCGAGCTGGTGAGCGAGTGGGTGAGTGAGTGGGTGAGCGAGTGGGTGAGCGAGTGAGCTGGTGAGCGGTGAGCGAGCTGGTGAGCGAGCTGGTGAGTGAGTGAGCTGGTGAGTGAGTGAGCTGGTGAGTGAGCTGGTGAGTGAGTGAGCTGGTGAGTGAGCTGGTGAGTGAGCTGGTGAGTGAGTGAGCTGGTGAGTGAGTGAGCTGGTGAGTGTACTGGTGAGTGACTGAGCTAGTGAGTGAGTGAGCTGGTGAGTGAGTGAGCTGGTGAGTGAGCTGGTGAGTGAGTGAGCTGGTGAGTGAGCTGGTGAGTGAGCTGGTGAGCGGTGAGCGAGCTGGTGAGTGAGCTGGTGAGCAAGTGAGCTGGTGAGTGAGCTGGTGAGTGAGCTGGTGAGTGAGTGAGCTGGTGAGCGAGTGAGCTGGTGAGTGAGCTGGTGAGTGAGCTGGTGAGTGAGCTGGTGAGTGAGTGAGCTGGTGAGCGAGCTGGTGAGTGAGCTGGTGAGCGAGCTGGTGAGCGAGCGGGTGAGCGAGTGGGTGAGCGAGTGGGTGAGCGAGTGGGTGAGTGAGCGGGTGAGCGAGCGTGTGAGTGAGTGAGCGTGTGAGCGATCATGTGAGTGAGCGTGTGAGCGAGCTGGTGAGCGAGCTGGTGAGTGAGCTGGTGAGTGAGTGAGCTGGTGAGTGAGTGAGCTGGTGAGTGAGCTGGTGAGCGAGCTGGTGAGCGAGCTGGTGAGTGAGCTGGTGAGCGAGTGGGTGAGCTGGTGAGTGAGCTGGTGAGCGAGAGCGAGAGCGCTGGTGAGCGAGAGCGCTGCTCACCGCTCGGCAGTAGACGCGGCCGCCAGTTCTGCAGGAGCAGTGAGAGCTCCTCGCTAAAGCGGCTGTAGTAGACGTCAGTGAAGATGTTGTCGATCCGCTTGTGTTCAAACAGGTACTGTGAGCACGCAGACACGGGGGGGGGGAGATGAGGGGGGGGAGATGAGGGGGGGAGATGAGGGGGGAGAGATGAGGGGGGGGAGATGAGGGGGGGAGATGAGGGAGACGTGAGAGAGACGTGTTAGTGTCAAAGCTAGGGTGAGTGCGAGTTAGTGAGCGGGTGAGTGAGTGAGCGGGTGAGTGACTGAGCTGGTGAGTGAATGAGCTGGTGAGTGAGTGAGCAGGTGAGTAAGCTGGTGAGTGAGCTGGTGAGCTAGAGAGTGAGTGAGCTAGTGAGTGAGCTGGTGAGTGAGTGAGCTGGTGAGTGAGCTAGTGAGTGAGTGAGCTGGTGAGTGAGCTGGTGAGCGACTGAGCTGGTGAGTGAGTGAGCTGGTGAGTGAGTGAGCTGGTGAGTGAGCTGGTGAGTGAGCTGGTGAGTGAGCTGGTGAGCGAGCTGGTGAGCGAGCTGGTGAGTGAGCTGGTGAGTGAGCTGGTGAGTGAGCTGGTGAGTGAGCTGGTGAGTGAGTGAGCTGGTGAGTGAGTAAGCTGGTGAGTGAGCTGGTGAGTGAGTGAGCTGGTGAGTGAGTGAGCTGGTGAGTGAGTGAGCTGGTGAGTGAGGGAGCTGGTGAGTGAGTGAGCTGGTGAGTGAGGGAGCTGGTGAGTTAGTGAGCGGGTGAGTAAGCTGGTGAGTTAGTGAGCTGGTGAGTGAGTGAGCTAGTGAGTGAGCTGGTGAGTGAGTGAGCTAGTGAGTGAGCTGGTGAGTGAGCTGGTGAGTGAGCGAGTTAGTGACCGAGCTGGTGAGCGAGCTGGTGAGCGAGCTGGTGAGCGAGTTAGTGAGTGAGCTGGTGAGTGAGTGAGCTAGTGAGTGAGTGGGTGAGCGAGCTGGTGAGTGAGCTGGTGAGTGAGTGAGCTAGTGAGTTAATGAGTTAGTGTGTGAGCTGGTGAGCGACTGAGCTGGTGAGTGAGCTGGTGAGTGAGTGAGCTGGTGAGCGAGCTAGTGAGCGAGCTGGTGAGTGAGCTGGTGAGTGATTGAGCTGGTGAGCGAGCTGGTGAGTGAGCTAGTGAGTTAATGAGTTAGTGTGTGAGCTGGTGAGCGACTGAGCTGGTGAGCGAGCTGGTGAGCGAGCGAGTGAGCTGGTGAGCGAGCGGGTGAGCGAGCTGGTGAGTGAGCGAGTTGGTGAGCGAGTGAGTGAGCTGGTGAGTGAGTAAGCTGGTGAGTGAGCTGGTGAGCGAGCGGGTGAGCGAGCTGGTGAGCGAGTTAGTGAGTGAGCTGGTGAGCGAGCTGGTGAGCGAGCTGGTGAGCGAGCTGGTGAGCGAGTTAGTGAGTGAGCTGGTGAGTGAGTGGGTGAGCGAGCTGGTGAGCGAGCTGGTGAGCGAGTGAGCTAGTGAGTTAATGAGTTAGTGAGTGAGCTGGTGAGCGAGCTGGTGAGCGAGCGAGCTGGTGAGCGAGTGAGTGAGCTGGTGAGTGAGTAAGCTGGTGAGTGAGCTGGTGAGCGAGTGGGTGAGCGAGCTGGTGAGCGAGTGGGTGAGTGAGCTGGTGAGCGAGCGGGTGAGCGAGTGGGTGAGCGAGTGAGCTGGTGAGTTAATGAGTTGGTGAGCGAGCTGGTGAGTTAGCTGGTGAGCGAGCTGGTGAGTGAGTGAGCTGGTGAGCGAGCTGGTGAGCGAGCTGGTGAGCGAGCGGGTGAGCGAGCGACGCACGTGCTGCAGGCTCAGGCACAGGTAGTAGAGGCTGTCTGGCTGGTAGGCCCGGCCGTTGGGCCTCCGGGCCTCCCGGAGAAAGCGGCAGAGGCCGTAGCTCAGCTCGATGGAGGTGCAGCTGAGCGGGTCGGCCCGCACCTCAATCTCCCCCCGCCCTGAAGCACGCGCAGCAACACACGAGGGTCGTGTATAGTGTAGTGTGTAGTGTAGTGTATAGTGTAGTAGTGTGTAGTGTAGTGTATAGTGTAGTGTATAGTGGAGTGTGTAGTGTAGTGTGTAGTGTATAGTGTAGTGTATAGTGTAGTGTGTAGTAGTGTAGTGTGTAGTAGTGTAGTGTATAGTGTAGTGTATAGTGTAGTGTATAGTGTAGTGTATAGTGTAGTAGTGTATAGTGTAGTGTATAGAGTGTAGTGTATAGTGTAGTGTGTAGTGTAGTGTGTAGTGTATAGTGTAGTAGTGTATAGTAGTGTCGTGTATAGTGTAGTGTATAGTGTAGTGTGTAGTGTAGTGTATAGTGTAGTGTAGTGTATAGTGTAGTGTATAGTAGTGTCGTGTATAGTGTAGTGTATAGTGTAGTGTAGTGTATAGTGTAGTGTATAGTGTAGTGTAGTGTATAGTGTAGTGTATAGTGTAGCGTAGTACACAGTGCGTTTTGCGGTGCTGCTAGCCACACACACAGACACACTCACACACACACACAGACACTCACACAGACACTCACACACACACAGACACTCACACACACACTACTATACACTATAGTGTATAGTAGTGTAGTGTATAGTAGTGTAGTGTATAGTAGTGTAGTGTATAGAGTGTATAGTGTAGTGTATAGTAGTGTATAGTGTAATATATAGTGTATAGTAGTGTAGTGTATAGTAGAGTAGTGTATCGTATAATATATAGTGTATAGTAGTGTAGTGTATAGTAGTGTAGTGTATAGTAGTGTAGTGTATAGTGTGTATCTACTGACTCTGTAGTAGTATCTACTGACTCTACAGTAGTATCTACTGACTCTACAGTAGTATCTATCGACTCTACAGTAGTATCTACTGACTGTATAGTAGTATCTACTGACTCTACAGTAGTATCTACTGACTCTACAGTAGTATCTACTGACTCTACAGTAGTATCTACTGACTCTACAGTAGTATCTACTGATTCTACAGTAGTATCTACTGACTCTACAGTAGTATCTGACTCTACAGTAGTATATACTGACTCTATAGTGGTATCTACTGACTCTAAAGTAGTATCTACTGACTCTACAGTAGTATCTACTGACTCTACAGTAGTATCTGACTCTACAGTAGTATCTACTGACTGTATAGTAGTATCTACTGACTCTACAGTAGTATCTACTGACTCTACGGTAGTATCTACTGACTCTAAAGTAGTATCTGACTCTACAGTAGTATGTACTGACTGTATAGTAGTATCTACTGACTCTACAGTAGTATCTACTGACTATAGTAGTAACTACTGACTCTACAGTAGTATCTACTGACTCTATAGTAGTATCTAGTGGCTCTACAGTAGTATCTACTGACTCTACAGTAGTATCTACTGACTCTATAGTAGTAACTACTGACTCTACAGTAGTATCTACTGACTCTACAGTAGTATCTACTGACTCTACAGTAGTATCTACTGACTCTACAGTAGTAACTACTGACTCTACAGTAGTATCTACTGACACTACAGTAGTATCTACTGACACTACAGTAGTATCTACTGACTCTACAGTAGTATCTACTGACTCTACAGTAGTATCTACTGACTCTACAGTAGTATCTACTGACTCTACAGTAGTATCTACTGACTCTACAGTAGTATCTACTGACTCTACAGTAGTATCTACTGACTCTACAGTAGTATCTACTGACTCTACAGTAGTATACACTGACACTACAGTAGTAACTACTGACACTATAGTAGTATCTACTGACTCTACAGTAGTATCTACTGACTCTATAGTAGTATCTACTGACTCTATAATAGTATCTACAGACTCTATAGTAGTATCTACTGACTCTACAGTAGTATCTACTGACTCTACAGTAGTATCTACTGACTCTATAGTAGTATCTACTGACACTACAGTAGTATCTACTGACACTACAGTAGTATCTACTGACACTACAGTAGTATCTACTGACTCTACAGTAGTATCTACTGACTCTACAGTAGTATCTACTGACTCTACAGTAGTATCTACTGACTCTACAGTAGTA
This sequence comes from Petromyzon marinus, assembly GCF_010993605.1. Lineage (NCBI taxonomy): Eukaryota > Metazoa > Chordata > Hyperoartia > Petromyzontiformes > Petromyzontidae > Petromyzon > Petromyzon marinus. Next base: position 334,195 of record NW_022638155.1, on the reverse strand, counting down.
TCTACTGACTCTACAGTAGTATCTACTGACTCTACAGTAGCATCTACTGACACTATAGTAGTATCTACTGACACTATAGTAGTATCTACTGACTCTATAGTAGTATCTACTGACTCTACAGTAGTATCTACTGACTCTACAGTAGTAACTACTGACTCTATAGTAGTATCTACTGACTCTACAGTAGCATCTACTGACACTATAGTAGTATCTACTGACTCTACAGTAGCATCTACTGACACTACAGTAGTATCTACTGACACTATAGTAGTATCTACTGACTCTATAGTAGTATCTACTGACTCTACAGTAGTATCTACTGACTCTACAGTAGTAACTACTGACTCTATAGTAGTATCTACTGACTCTACAGTAGCATCTACTGACACTATAGTAGTATCTACTGACTCTACAGTAGTATCTACTGACACTACAGTAGTATCTACTGACACTATAGTAGTATCTATTGACACTACAGTAGTATCTACTGACACTACAGTAGTAACTACTGACTCTATAGTAGTATCTACTGACTCTACAGTAGTATCTACTGACTCTACGGTAGTATCTACTGACTCTACGGTAGTATCTACTGGCTCTACAGTAGTATCTACTGACTCTACAGTAGTATCTACTGACTCTACAGTAGTATCTACTGACTCTACAGTAGTATCTACTGACTCTACAGTAGTATCTACTGACTCTACAGTAGTAACTACTGACACTATAGTAGTATCTACTGACTCTACAGTAGTATCTACTGACTCTATAGTAGTATCTACTGACTCTATAATAGTATCTACAGACTCTATAGTAGTATCTACTGACTCTACAGTAGTATCTACTGACTCTACAGTAGTATCTACTGACTCTATAGTAGTATCTACTGACACTACAGTAGTATCTACTGACACTACAGTAGTATCTACTGACTCTACAGTAGTATCTACTGACTCTACAGTAGTATCTACTGACTCTACAGTAGTATCTACTGACTCTACAGTAGTATCTACTGACTCTACAGTAGTATCTACTGACTCTACAGTAGCATCTACTGACACTATAGTAGTATCTACTGACACTATAGTAGTATCTACTGACTCTATAGTAGTATCTACTGACTCTACAGTAGTATCTACTGACTCTACAGTAGTAACTACTGACTCTATAGTAGTATCTACTGACTCTACAGTAGCATCTACTGACACTATAGTAGTATCTACTGACTCTACAGTAGCATCTACTGACACTACAGTAGTATCTACTGACACTATAGTAGTATCTACTGACTCTATAGTAGTATCTACTGACTCTACAGTAGTATCTACTGACTCTACAGTAGTAACTACTGACTCTATAGTAGTATCTACTGACTCTACAGTAGCATCTACTGACACTATAGTAGTATCTACTGACTCTACAGTAGTATCTACTGACACTACAGTAGTATCTACTGACACTATAGTAGTATCTATTGACACTACAGTAGTATCTACTGACACTACAGTAGTAACTACTGACTCTATAGTAGTATCTACTGACTCTACAGTAGTATCTACTGACTCTACGGTAGTATCTACTGACTCTACGGTAGTATCTACTGGCTCTACAGTAGTATCTACTGACTCTACAGTAGTATCTACTGACTCTACAGTAGTATCTACTGACTCTACAGTAGTATCTACTGACTCTACAGTAGTATCTACTGACTCTACAGTAGTAACTACTGACACTATAGTAGTATCTACTGACTCTACAGTAGTATCTACTGACTCTATAGTAGTATCTACTGACTCTATAATAGTATCTACAGACTCTATAGTAGTATCTACTGACTCTACAGTAGTATCTACTGACTCTACAGTAGTAACTACTGACTCTATAGTAGTATCTACTGACACTACAGTAGTATCTACTGACACTACAGTAGTATCTACTGACTCTACAGTAGTATCTACTGACTCTACAGTAGTATCTACTGACACTATAGTAGTATCTATTGACACTACAGTAGTATCTACTGACACTACAGTAGTATCTACTGACTCTACAGTAGCATCTACTGACTCTACAGTAGTATCTACTGACTCTACGGTAGTATCTACTGACTCTACGGTAGTATCTACTGGCTCTACAGTAGTATCTACTGACTCTACAGTAGTATCTACTGACTCTACAGTAGTATCTACTGACTCTACAGTAGTATCTACTGACTCTACAGTAGTATCTACTGACTCTACAGTAGTAACTACTGACACTATAGTAGTATCTACTGACTCTACAGTAGTATCTATTGACTCTATAGTAGTATCTACTGACTCTATAATAGTATCTACAGACTCTATAGTAGTATCTACTGACTCTACAGTAGTATCTACTGACTCTACAGTAGTATCTACTGACTCTATAGTAGTATCTACTGACACTACAGTATCTACTGACACTACAGTAGTATCTACTGACTCTACAGTAGTATCTACTGACTCTACAGTAGTATCTACTGACTCTACAGTAGTATCTACTGACACTACAGTAGTATCTACTGACACTATAGTAGTATCTATTGACACTACAGTAGTATCTACTGACACTACAGTAGTAACTACTGACTCTATAGTAGTATCTACTGACTCTACAGTAGTATCTACTGACTCTACGGTAGTATCTACTGACTCTACGGTAGTATCTACTGGCTCTACAGTAGTATCTACTGACTCTACAGTAGTATCTACTGACTCTACAGTAGTATCTACTGACTCTACAGTAGTATCTACTGACTCTACAGTAGTATCTACTGACTCTACAGTAGTAACTACTGACACTATAGTAGTATCTACTGACTCTACAGTAGTATCTACTGACTCTATAGTAGTATCTACTGACTCTATAATAGTATCTACAGACTCTATAGTAGTATCTACTGACTCTACAGTAGTATCTACTGACTCTACAGTAGTAACTACTGACTCTATAGTAGTATCTACTGACACTACAGTAGTATCTACTGACACTACAGTAGTATCTACTGACTCTACAGTAGTATCTACTGACTCTACAGTAGTATCTACTGACACTATAGTAGTATCTATTGACACTACAGTAGTATCTACTGACACTACAGTAGTATCTACTGACTCTACAGTAGCATCTACTGACTCTACAGTAGTATCTACTGACTCTACGGTAGTATCTACTGACTCTACGGTAGTATCTACTGGCTCTACAGTAGTATCTACTGACTCTACAGTAGTATCTACTGACTCTACAGTAGTATCTACTGACTCTACAGTAGTATCTACTGACTCTACAGTAGTATCTACTGACTCTACAGTAGTAACTACTGACACTATAGTAGTATCTACTGACTCTACAGTAGTATCTACTGACTCTATAGTAGTATCTACTGACTCTATAATAGTATCTACAGACTCTATAGTAGTATCTACTGACTCTACAGTAGTATCTACTGACTCTACAGTAGTATCTACTGACTCTATAGTAGTATCTACTGACACTACAGTATCTACTGACACTACAGTAGTATCTACTGACTCTACAGTAGTATCTACTGACTCTACAGTAGTATCTACTGACTCTACAGTAGTATCTACTGACTCTACAGTAGTATCTACTGACTCTACAGTAGCATCTACTGACACTATAGTAGTATCTACTGACACTATAGTAGTATCTACTGACTCTATAGTAGTATCTACTGACTCTACAGTAGTATCTACTGACTCTACAGTAGTAACTACTGACTCTATAGTAGTATCTACTGACTCTACAGTAGCATCTACTGACACTATAGTAGTATCTACTGACTCTACAGTAGTATCTACTGACACTACAGTAGTATCTACTGACACTATAGTAGTATCTACTGACTCTATAGTAGTATCTACTGACTCTACAGTAGTATCTACTGACTCTACAGTAGTAACTACTGACTCTATAGTAGTATCTACTGACTCTACAGTAGCATCTACTGACACTATAGTAGTATCTACTGACTCTACAGTAGTATCTACTGACACTACAGTAGTATCTACTGACACTATAGTAGTATCTATTGACACTACAGTAGTATCTACTGACACTACAGTAGTAACTACTGACTCTATAGTAGTATCTACTGACTCTACAGTAGTATCTACTGACTCTACGGTAGTATCTACTGACTCTACGGTAGTATCTACTGGCTCTACAGTAGTATCTACTGACTCTACAGTAGTATCTACTGACTCTACAGTAGTATCTACTGACTCTACAGTAGTATCTACTGACTCTACAGTAGTATCTACTGACTCTACAGTAGTAACTACTGACTCTATAGTAGTATCTACTGACTCTACAGTAGTAACTACTGACTCTATAGTAGTATCTACTGACTCTACGGTAGTATCTACTGGCTCTACAGTAGTATCTACTGACTCTACAGTAGTATCTACTGACTCTACAGTAGTATCTACTGACTCTACAGTAGTATCTACTGACTCTACAGTAGTATCTACTGACTCTACAGTAGTATCTACTGACACTACAGTAGTATCTACTGACACTACAGTAGTAACTACTGACTCTATAGTAGTATCTACTGACTCTACAGTAGTATCTACTGACTCTACGGTAGTATCTACTGACTCTACGGTAGTATCTACTGGCTCTACAGTAGTATCTACTGACTCTACAGTAGTATCTACTGACTCTACAGTAGTATCTACTGACTCTACAGTAGTATCTACTGACTCTACAGTAGTATCTACTGACTCTACAGTAGTAACTACTGACACTATAGTAGTATCTACTGACTCTACAGTAGTATCTACTGACTCTATAGTAGTATCTACTGACTCTATAATAGTAGCTACAGACTCTATAGTAGTATCTACTGACTCTACAGTAGTATCTACTGACTCTACAGTAGTATCTACTGACTCTATAGTAGTATCTACTGACACTACATTATCTACTGACACTACAGTAGTATCTACTGACTCTACAGTAGTATCTACTGACTCTACAGTAGTATCTACTGACTCTACAGTAGTATCTACTGACTCTACAGTAGTATCTACTGACTCTACAGTAGTATCTACTGACTCTACAGTAGCATCTACTGACACTATAGTAGTATCTACTGACACTATAGTAGTATCTACTGACTCTATAGTAGTATCTACTGACTCTACAGTAGTAACTACTGACTCTATAGTAGTATCTACTGACTCTACAGTAGCATCTACTGACACTATAGTAGTATCTACTGACTCTACAGTAGTATCTACTGACACTACAGTAGTATCTACTGACACTATAGTAGTATCTACTGACTCTATAGTAGTATCTACTGACTCTACAGTAGTATCTACTGACTCTACAGTAGTAACTACTGACTCTATAGTAGTATCTACTGACTCTACAGTAGCATCTACTGACACTATAGTAGTATCTACTGACTCTACAGTAGTATCTACTGACACTACAGTAGTATCTACTGACACTATAGTAGTATCTATTGACACTACAGTAGTATCTACTGACACTACAGTAGTAACTACTGACTCTATAGTAGTATCTACTGACTCTACAGTAGTATCTACTGACTCTACGGTAGTATCTACTGACTCTACGGTAGTATCTACTGGCTCTACAGTAGTATCTACTGACTCTACAGTAGTATCTACTGACTCTACAGTAGTATCTACTGACTCTACAGTAGTATCTACTGACTCTACAGTAGTATCTACTGACTCTACAGTAGTAACTACTGACTCTATAGTAGTATCTACTGACTCTACAGTAGTAACTACTGACTCTATAGTAGTATCTACTGACTCTACGGTAGTATCTACTGGCTCTACAGTAGTATCTACTGACTCTACAGTAGTATCTACTGACTCTACAGTAGTATCTACTGACTCTACAGTAGTATCTACTGACTCTACAGTAGTATCTACTGACTCTACAGTAGTATCTACTGACTCTACAGTAGCATCTACTGACACTATAGTAGTATCTACTGACACTATAGTAGTATCTACTGACTCTATAGTAGTATCTACTGACTCTACAGTAGTATCTACTGACTCTACAGTAGTAACTACTGACTCTATAGTAGTATCTACTGACTCTACAGTAGCATCTATTGACACTATAGTAGTATCTACTGACTCTACAGTAGTATCTACTGACACTACAGTAGTATCTACTGACACTATAGTAGTATCTACTGACTCTATAGTAGTATCTACTGACTCTACAGTAGTATCTACTGACTCTACAGTAGTAACTACTGACTCTATAGTAGTATCTACTGACTCTACAGTAGCATCTACTGACACTATAGTAGTATCTACTGACTCTACAGTAGTATCTACTGACACTACAGTAGTATCTACTGACACTATAGTAGTATCTATTGACACTACAGTAGTATCTACTGACACTACAGTAGTAACTACTGACTCTATAGTAGTATCTACTGACTCTACGGTAGTATCTACTGACTCTACGGTAGTATCTACTGACTCTACGGTAGTATCTACTGGCTCTACAGTAGTATCTACTGACTCTACAGTAGTATCTACTGACTCTACAGTAGTATCTACTGACTCTACAGTAGTATCTACTGACTCTACAGTAGTATCTACTGACTCTATAGTAGTATCTACTGACTCTATAATAGTATCTACAGACTCTATAGTAGTATCTACTGACTCTACAGTAGTATCTACTGACTCTACAGTAGTATCTACTGACACTACAGTAGTATCTACTGACTCTACAGTAGTATCTACTGACTCTACAGTAGTATCTACTGACTCTACAGTAGTATCTACTGACTCTACAGTAGTATCTACTGACTCTACAGTAGCATCTACTGACACTATAGTAGTATCTACTGACACTATAGTAGTATCTACTGACTCTATAGTAGTATCTACTGACTCTACAGTAGTATCTACTGACTCTACAGTAGTAACTACTGACTCTATAGTAGTATCTACTGACTCTACAGTAGCATCTACTGACACTATAGTAGTATCTACTGACTCTACAGTAGTATCTACTGACACTACAGTAGTATCTACTGACACTATAGTAGTATCTACTGACTCTATAGTAGTATCTACTGACTCTACAGTAGTATCTACTGACTCTACAGTAGTAACTACTGACTCTATAGTAGTATCTACTGACTCTAAAGTAGCATCTACTGACACTATAGTAGTATCTACTGACTCTACAGTAGTATCTACTGACACTACAGTAGTATCTACTGACACTATAGTAGTATCTACTGACACTACAGTAGTATCTACTGACACTACAGTAGTAACTACTGACTCTATAGTAGTATCTACTGACTCTACAGTAGTATCTACTGACTCTACGGTAGTATCTACTGACTCTACGGTAGTATCTACTGACTCTACAGTAGTATCTACTGACTCTACAGTAGTATCTACTGACTCTACAGTAGTATCTACTGACTCTATAGCAGTCTCTGGCTTCAACTTGGTTCGAAGCTTTCGTGACTGCAGGAATGAATCTTTGTTTTTTTTCGGTAAAGTCACGTATTAATAAGAAATAATAAAATAACATAATAGCGTATGACGTTTCGGTTGTAACACAAGCAGCCATCATCAGGTACAGAAGAGCTAAATTTACGAGAGGGGAAACACATAACCCCAGATGTATACACAGACACCCAAGTAGGGGGAACTAACACCGACACAATAGGGGACACAGAGAGAGAAGCATACCAGACAGACAGAGTTTAGCAGAATTTGGAAACCATATAAAGCAACACAGACGGTCGGTCAGAACACAATTAACGCATAGCGTAATCAACCAGGCTATTTCAAAGATTGCTAAATAAGATACAGACGGCACACACACACATAGACATTCAAGTCGAGCGGACCAGCACAGGTACAAGCACACAGTGAAGTCGCCTCAAGCAGGCAGAGAAGGCAAGGCTGAGAGACAAAGGGACATTTTAGCATGAGGTATGCATGGAGCAAAGTGGAGCACGGCAGCAAACATTCAGAAGCACCAAGACCCACACAACACAGGCAGGGACAGCACAGAGAAACAAATCCAAGCACAGACACAAAGGCAGAGACAACACACAGACAACACACAAGACAACACACAAGACAACACAAAGACTTCTCATGCTAACACGTCCCACTGCCTCCCAGCCCCGCCCTCTCTGCACATCCAAGGCGACTTCACTGCGCGCCTGCACCCGCGCTGGTCCGCTCCACCCCAACGTCCGTGTGTGTGTGTGTGTGCGCCGTCCGCATCCCAAACCTCACACTTAACTCTTGCAATTGAGCAATCCCCGAAGCAACGCAATGAACCAGGCCACGTGCCAACCGTGCCGCCCCACATGGCCTCCAAACCCCGCTAAACTCCGCCCTCCCGGCATGCCCCTCCCCCCGTGCCCCCCACCGCGCCGGCGCCAGCCCCCCCCCCCCCCCACCTGGGCGTCCGTGCACACACCCGGGGCCACGTGCCTCCCCCCTCTCACAAATTAGTCTCTGGCTTGCATTGATGCAGGCTGCTCTGCAGTTTCCTCAGCCTGTGTTACAGCAGTAACTGTGTAGTCTGTGGCTTGTCTTGATGCTCGCTGCTCTGCAGTTTCCTCAGCCTGTGCTGCAGAAGTTACTGTGCAGACTCTGGCTTGCATTGATGCAGGCTGCTCTGCAGTTTCCTCAGCCTGTGCTACAGCAGTGACTGTGCTGACTCTGGCTTGCATTGATGCACGCTGCTCTGTAGCTTCCTCAGCCTGTGCTACAGCAGTGACTGTGCAGACTCTGGCTTGCATTGATGCAGGCTGCTTTGTAGTTTCCTCAGCCTGTGCTGCAGAAGTTACTGTGCAGACTCTGGCTTGCATTGATGCACGCTGCTCTGCGGTTTCCTCAAGCACGTGTTGCTGAGGCGCGTTGTTTTTTTTTTGCTGTTGAGGAAGCCGCCGCTCCTCCGCTGTTTGCTTTGCGCGCCAACGGCACGGGCTCCCCCCTTTTGTGTCCGCGCTTGTTTCGGAGGGGGCTTCTGTTCCCTTCCTTCTTGGCGTTTCGCCCTCGCGAACAAAATGACCGCGACCCACCGAGCCGTTTGACGCCAAGGAGAACCTCTCCCCCCCCCGCCCGCCCCCTCCTCCTCCTCCTCCTCCTCCACCCCCGCCGTCGCTCGGCAAGCGCATCCCCGTTGCTAGGGGCGACCGCGAGTCGCCGTTCCGAGCACGTGCGAAGCCGGCATCGTGGTCGGCGGACGTCGTTGCAAAGCGTGATTTTCTCAGTTTATTGGGCAAAAAAACAAAGAGCAAGTGTTCACCCGCGGGGAGGGGGGGGGGGGGGGGGCTTGGCGTGCTGCATTTTGTGCGCTCGCTTTGTTGAAACGCAAACCCAAAAAGTTTGTCGGCTGAAAGCGTTACAAGGGAGGCGCGGGCACACACAGACTCGACAAGACGTGACAACAACAACAACAACAACAACAAAAAATGCCCTTCGTAAGGTTTAAGACTTGCACAACGCCCCCAAACCCCCGGTGCTCGGTTAAGGCCGAGTAGGCCTAGGGGAGGGCCCCCGTTTACTCACGGTGCTGCGAGGCTCCCAGGCTCTGGACCCACTCCTTCCAGGCGCGGACTCCGTACAGCGACGACATTTCGCTGGGCCTGACCTCACCGCCCGGCCTCCCCGCCGCGTCCCTCCCGTGCCTCGCCGCTGCGTCTCCCCGAGCCTTCGTGTCTCTCCCGTGCGTCCCAGCGTCTGTCCCGGCGTCTCCACAGCGTCTCCCCGCGTCTACGCTGTGTCTCCTTCTCGTCCCGACGTCTCCGCCGTGTCTCCCCGCGTCTCCGCCGTGTCTCCCCGCGTCTCCGCCGTGTCTCCCCGTGTCTCCCCCGTGTCTCCCCGCGTCTCCGCCGTGTCTCCCCGCGTCTCCCCCGTGTCTCCCCGTGTCTCCGCCATGTCTCCCCGCATCTCCATGTCTCCCCGCATCTCCATGTCTCCCCGCATCTCCATGTCTCCCCGCGTCTCCAACGCGTCTCCCCGCGTCTTCCCCGTGTCTCCCCGCGTCTTCCCCGTGTCTCCCCGCGTCTTCCCCGTGTCTCCCCGCGTCTCCCCCGTGTCTCCCCGCGTCTTCCCCGTGTCTCCCCGCGTCTCCCCCGTGTCTCCCCGTGTCTCCAATGCGTCTCCTCTTCGTCTCTTCTCCTCCCTCCTCGGCCACCGGCATGTCGGATAGAGAGCGGGCTCTCTTCTGTTGAACAAAAGGGGTGGACGGGTAGCCAGGGGAATGGTGGGTACCAGGGTAGTGGTGGGTACCAGGGTAGTTGGTGGGTGCCAGGGTAGTTGGTGGGTGCCAGGGTAGTTGGTGGGTACCAGGGTAGTTGGTGGGTGCCAGGGTAGTTGGTGGGTGCCAGGGTAGTTGGTGGGTACCAGGGTAGTTGGTGGGTGCCAGGGTAGTTGGTGGGTGCCAGGGTAGTTGGTGGGTGCCAGGGTAGTTGGTGGGTACCAGGGTAGTTGGTGGGTGCCAGGGTAGTTGGTGGGTACCAGGGTAGTGGTGGGTACCAGGGTAGTTGGTGGGTACCAGGGTAGTTGGTGGGTGCCAGGGTAGTTGGTGGGTGCCAGGGGTACCTGTCCGGGTTGTCTGCGGAACTTTAGCCTCAGCTCCCTGGAGGGAATCAGCTCGTACTGGCGAACAGCAGTCTCTGTGGGTTTACACGGAAGTACACTCAGCATCGTGAGTTAGTGTGTGAATCACCGCCAGTTAGTCTGTGATTCATCGCTAGTTAGTCTGTGATTCATCGCTAGTTAGTGTGTGAATCACTGCCAGTAAGTATGTGATTCATCACTAGTTAGTGTGTGATTCATCTCTAGTTAGTCTGTGATTCACCGCTAGTTAGTGTGTGAATCACCGCTAGTTAGTGTGATTCATCACCAGTGTGTGATTCATCGCCAGTTAGTGTGTGATTCATCACTAGTTAGTCTGTGATTCATCGCTAGTTAGTGTGTGATTCATCACCAGTTAGTGTGTGAATCACCGCCAGTTAGTGTGTGATTCATCACTAGTTAGTGTGTGATTCGCCGCTAGTTAGTGTGTGATTCACCGCTAGTTAGTGTGTGATTTATCACCAGTTAGTGTGTGATTCATCGCTAGTTAGTGTGTGATTCATCACGAGTTAGTGTGTGATTCATCACCAGTTAGTGTGTGATTCATCACTAGTTAGTCTGTGATTCATCACCAGTTAGTGTGTGATTCATCACCAGTTAGTGTGATTCATCACTAGTTAGTGTGTGATTCATCACCAGTTAGTGTGTGATTCATCACCAGTGTGTGATTCATCACAAGTTAGTGTGTGATTCATCACCAGTTAGTGTGTGATTCATCACCAGTTAGTGTGTGATTCATCGCTAGTTATTGTGTGATTCATTGCTAGTTAGTGTGTGATTCATCACCAGTTAGTGTGTGATTCATCACCAGTTAGTGTGTAATTCATCAGTAGTTAGTGTGTGATTCATCACTAGTTAGTGTGTGATTCATCGCTAGTTAGTGTGTGATTCATCACCAGTTAGTGTGTGATTCATCGCCAGTTAGTGTGTGATTCATCACCAGTTAATGTGTGATTCATCGCCGGTTAGTGTGTGATTCATCGCCAGTTAGTGTGTGAATCACCGCAGGTTAGTGTGTGATTCATCGCTAGTTAGTGTGTGATTCATCACTAGTTAGTGTGTGATTCATCACTAGTTAGTGTGTGAATCATCACTAGTTAGTCTGTGATTCATCGCTAGTTAGTGTGATTCATCACCAGTTAGTGTGTAATTCATCGCCAGTTAGTGTGTGAATCACCGCCAGTTAGTGTGTGATTCATCGCTAGTTAGTGTGTGATTCACCACTAGTTAGTGTGTGATTCATCGCTAGTTAGTGTGTGATTCATCACGAGTTAGTGTGTGATTCATCACCAGTTAGTGTGATTCATCACTAGTTAGTCTGTGATTCATCACCAGTTAGTGTGTGATTCATCACCAGTTAGTGTGTGATTCATCACCAGTTAGTGTGATTCATCACCAGTAAGTGTGTGATTCATCACTAGTTAGTGTGTGATTCATCACCAGTTAGTGTGTGATTCATCACCAGTTAGTGTGTGATTCATCGCTAGTTATTGTGTTTCATTACTAGTTAGTGTGTGATTCATCGCCGGTCAGTGTGTGATTCATCGCCAGTTAGTGTGTGAATCACCGCCAGTTAGTGTGTGATTCATCGCTAGTTAGTGTGTGATTCATTACTAGTTAGTGTGTGATTCATCACTAGTTAGTGTGTGAATCATCACTAGTTAGTCTGTGATTCATCGCTAGTTAGTGTGATTCATCACCAGTTAATGTGTAATTCATCGCCAGTTAGTGTGTGAATCACCGCCAGTTAGTGTGTGATTCATCGCTAGTTAGTGTGTGATTCGCCACTAGTTAGTGTGTGATTCATCGCTAGTTAGTGTGTGATTCATCACGAGTTAGTGTGTGATTCATCACCAGTTAGTGTGATTCATCACTAGTTAGTCTGTGATTCATCACCAGTTAGTGTGTGATTCATCACCAGTTAGTGTGTGATTCATCACCAGTTAGTGTGATTCATCACCAGTAAGTGTGTGATTCATCACTAGTTAGTGTGTGATTCATCACCAGTTAGTGTGTGATTCATCACCAGTTAGTGTGTGATTCATCACCAGTTAGTGTGTGATTCATCACTAGTTAGTGTGTGATTCATCACCAGTTAGTGTGTGATTCATCACCAGTTAGTGTGTAATTCATCAGTAATTAGTGTGTGATTCACCGCTAGTTAGTGTGTGATTCATCACCAGTTAGTGTGTGATTCATCGCCAGTTAGTGTGTGATTCATCGCTAGCTAGTGTGATTCATCACCAGTTAGTGTGTGATTCATCGCCAGTTAGTGTGTGATTCATCACCAGTTAGTGTGTGATTCACCGCTAGTTAGTGTGTGATTCATCACCAGTTAGTGTGTGATTCATCGCCAGTTAGTGTGTGATTCATCGCTAGTTAGTGTGATTCATCACCAGTTAATGTGTGATTCATCACTAGTTAGTGTGATTCATCACCAGTTAGTCTGTGATTCATCGCTAGTTAGTGTGATTCATCACCAGTTAGTGTGTGATTCATTACCAGTTAGTGTGTGATTCATCACCAGTTAGTGTGATTCATCACTAGTTAGTGTGTGATTCATCACCAGTTAGTGCGAGATTCATCGCCAGTTAGTGTGATTCATCACTAGTAAGTGTGTGATTCATCGCTAGTTAGTGTGTGATTCATCACTAGTCAGTGTGGGAATCACCGCCAGTTAGTGTGTGATTCATCACTAGTTAGTGTGATTCATCGCTAGTTAGTGTGATTCATCACCAGTTAGTGTGTGATTCATCACCAGTTAGTGTGTGATTCATCGCCAGTTAGTGTGTGATTCATCAGCAGTTAGTGTGTCATTCATCACCAGTTACTGTGTGATTCATCACCAGTTAGTGTGTAATTCATCACTAGTTAGTGTGTGATTCACCGTTAGTTAGTCTGTGATTCACCGCTAGTCAGTGTGTGATTCATCACTAGTTAGTGTGTGATTCATCACTAGTTAGTGTGTGATTCATCACTAGTTAGTCTGTGATTCACCACTAGTCAGTGTGTGATACATCACTAGTTAGTGTGTGATTCATCGCTAGTTAGTCTGTGATTCGACGCTAGTTAGTCTGTGATTCACCGCTAGTCAGTGTGTGATTCATCACTAGTTAGTCTGATTCACTGCTAGTTAGTGTGTGATTCACCGCTAGTTAGTGTTTGATTCATCACCAGTTAGTGTGATTCATCACTAGTTAGTGTGTGATTCATCACCAGTTAGTCTGTGATTCATCGCTAGTTAGTGTGTGATTCATCACCAGTTAGTGTGTGATTCATTACCAGTTAGTGTGTGATTCATCACTAGTTAGTGTGTGATTCATCACCAGTTAGTGTGTGATTCATCACCAGTTAGTGTGTGATTCATCACTAGTTAGTGTGTGATTCATCACCAGTTAGTGTGTGATTCATCGCCGGTTAGTGTGTGATTCATCACCAGTTAGTGTGTGAATCACCGCCAGTTAGTGTGTGATTCATCGCTAGTTAGTGTGTGATTCATCACTAGTTATTGTGTGATTCATCACTAGTTAGTGTGTGATTCATCACTAGTTAGTCTGTGATTCATCGCTAGTTAGTGTGATTCATCACCAGTAAGTGTGTGATTCATCACTAGTTAGTGTGTGATTCATCACCAGTTAGTGTGTGATTCATCACCAGTTAGTGTGTGATTCATCGCTAGTTATTGTGTGATTCATTGCTAGTTAGTGTGTGATTCATCACCAGTTAGTGTGTGATTCATCACCAGTTAGTGTGTAATTCATAAGTAGTTAGTGTGTGATTCATCACTAGTTAGTGTGTGATTCATCGCTAGTTAGTGTGTGATTCATCACCAGTTAGTGTGTGATTCATCACCAGTTAGTGTGTGATTCATCGCTAGTTAGTGTGTGATTCATCACCAGTTAGTGTGTGATTCATCACCAGTTAGTGTGTGATTCATCACTAGTAGTGTGTGATTCTTCACCAGTTAGTGTGTGATTCATCACCAGTTAGTGTGTAATTCATCAGTAGTTAGTGTGTGATTCACCACTAGTTAGTGTGTGATTCATCACCAGTTAGTGTGTGATTCATCACCAGTTAGTGTGTGATTCATCGCTAGCTAGTGTGATTCATCACCAGTTAGTGTGTGATTCATCACCAGTTAGTGTGTGATTCATCGCTAGTTATTGTGATTCATTGCTAGTTAGTGTGTGATTCATCAACAGTTAGTGTGTAATTCATCAGTAGTTAGTGTGTGATTCATCACTAGTTAGTGTGTGATTCATCGCTAGTTAGTGTGTGATTCATCACCAGTTAGTGTGATTCATCGCCAGTTAGTGTGTGATTCATCGCTAGTTAGTGTGTGATTCATCACCAGTTAGTGTGTGATTCATCGCCGGTTAGTGTGTGATTCATCGCCAGTTAGTGTGTGAATCACCGCCTGTTAGTGTGTGATTCATTGCTAGTTAGTGTGTGATTCATCACTAGTTAGTGTGATTCATCACTAGTTAGTGTGTGATTCATCACTAGTTAGTCTGTGATTCATCACTAGTTAGTGCGATTAATCACCAGTTAGTGTGTAATTCATCGCCAGTTAGTGTGTGAATCACCGCCAGTTAGTGTGTGATTCATCGCTAGTTAGTGTGTGATTCGCCACTAGTTAGTGTGTGATTCACCGCTAGTGTGTGATTCATCACCAGTTAGTGTGTGATTCATCACCAGTTAGTGTGTGATTCATCGCTAGTTAGTGTGTGATTCATCACGAGTTAGTGTGTGATTCATCACCAGTTAGTGTGTGATTCATCACTAGTTAGTCTGTGATTCATCACCAGTTAGTGTGTGATTCATCACCAGTTAGTGTGTGATTCATCACTAGTTAGTGTGTGATTCATCACCAGTTAGTGTGTGATTCATCACCAGTTAGTGTGTGATTCATTGCTAGTTATTGTGTGATTCATTGCTAGTTAGTGTGTGATTCATTACCAGTTAGTGTGTGATTCATCACCAGTAAGTGTGTAATTCATCAGTAGTTAGTGTGTGATTCATCACTAGTTAGTGTGTGATTCATCGCTAGTTAGTGTGTGATTCATCGCCAGTTAGTGTGTGATTCATCGCCAGTTAGTGTGTGATTCATCGCTAGTTAGTGTGTGATTCATCACCAGTTAGTGTGTGATTCATCACCAGTTAGTGTGTGATTCATCACTAGTTAGTGTGTGATTCATCACCAGTTAGTGTGTGATTCATCACCAGTTAGTGTGTGATTCACCGCTAGTTAGTGTGTGATTCATCATCAGTTAGTGTGTGATTCATCGCCAGTTAGTGTGTGATTCATCGCTAGCTAGTGTGATTCATCACCAGTTAGTGTGTGATTCATCACCAGTTAGTGCGTGATAAATCACCAGTTAGTGTGATTCATCACCAGTTAGTGTGTGATTCATCACTAGTTAGTGTGTGATTCATCACCAGTTAGTCTGTGATGCATTACCAGTTAGTGTGTGATTCATCGCTAGTTAAGGTGTGATTCATCACCAGTTAGTGTGTGATTAATCGCTAGTTAGTGTGTGATTCACCACTAGTCAGTGTGTGATTCATCACCAGTTAGTGTGTGATTCATCACCAGTTAGTGTGTAATGCATCGCTAGATAGTGTGTGATTCATCACCAGTCAGTGTGTGATTCATCACTAGTTAGTGTGTGATTCATCACCAGTTAGTGTGTGATTCATCACTAGTTAGTGTGTGAATCACCGCCAGTTAGTGTGTGATTCATCACTAGTTAGTGTGTGATTCATCGCTAGTTAGTGTGATTCACCGCTAGTTAGTGTGTGATTCATCACCAGTTAGTGTGTGATTCATCACCAGTTAGTGTGTGATTCATCGCTAGTTAGTGTGATTCATCACCAGTTAGTGTGATTCATCACTAGTTAGTGTATGATTCATCACCAGTTAGTCTGTGATTCATCGCTAGTTAGTGTGTGATTCATGACCAGTTAGTGTGTGATTCATTACCAGTTAGTGTGTGATTCATCACCAGTTAGTGTGTGATTCATCACTAGTTAGTGTGTGATTCATCGCTAGTTAGTGTGTGATTCATCACCAGTTAGTGTGTGATTCATCACCAGTTAGTCTGTGATTCATCGCTAGTTAGTGTGTGATTCATCACCAGTTAGTGTGTGATTCATCGCTAGTTAGTCTGTGATTCACCGCTAGTTAGTGTGTGATTCACCGCTAGTTAGTGTGTGATTCATCACTAGTTAGTGTGTGATTCATCACCAGTTAGTGTGATTCATCACTAGTTAGTGTGTGATTCATCACCAGTTAGTCTGTGATTCATCGCTAGTAAGTGTGTGATTCATCACCAGTTAGTGTGTGATTCATTACCAGTTAGTGTGTGATTCATCACTAGTTAGTGTGTGATTCATCACCAGTTAGTGTGTGATTCATCACCAGTTAGTGTGTGATCCATCACTAGTTAGTGTGTGATTCATCACCAGTTAGTGTGTGATTCATCACCGGTTAGTGTGTGATTCATCGCCAGTTAGTGTGTGATTCATCGCCAGTTAGTGTGTGATTCATCGCTAGTTAGTGTGTGATTCATCACCAGTTAGTGTTTGATTCATCACCAGTTAGTGTGTGATTCATCACTAGTAGTGTGTGATTCATCACCAGTTAGTGTGTGATTCATCACCAGTTAGTGTGTAATTCATCAGTAGTTAGTGTGTGATTCACCACTAGTTAGTGTGTGATTCATCACCAGTTAGTGTGTGATTCATCGCCAGTTAGTGTGTGATTCATCGCTAGCTAGTGTGATTCATCACCAGTTAGTGTGTGATTCATCACCAGTTAGTGTGTGATTCATCGCTAGTTATTGTGTGATTCATTGCTAGTTAGTGTGTGATTCATCACCAGTTAGTGTGATTCATCGCCAGTTAGTGTGTGATTCATCGCTAGTTAGTGTGTGATTCATCACCAGTTAGTGTGTGATTCATCGCCGGTTAGTGTGTGATTCATCGCCAGTTAGTGTGTGAATCACCGCCAGTTAGTGTGTGATTCATCGCCAGTTAGTGTGTGATTCATCGCTAGCTAGTGTGATTCATCACCAGTTAGGGTGTGATTCATCACCAGTTAGTGTGTGATTCATCGCTAGTTATTGTGTGATTCATTGCTAGTTAGTGTGTGATTCATCACCAGTTAGTGTGATTCATCGCCAGTTAGTGTGTGATTCATCGCTAGTTAGTGTGTGATTCAACACCAGTTAGTGTGTGATTCATCGCCGGTTAGTGTGTGATTCATCGCCAGTTAGTGTGTGAATCACCGCCAGTTAGTGTGTGATTCATTGCTAGTTAGTGTGTGATTCATCACTAGTTAGTGTGTGATTCATCATTAGTTAGTGTGTGATTCATCACTAGTTAGTCTGTGATTCATCGCTAGTTAGTGCGATTAATCACCAGTTAGTGTGTAATTAATCGCCAGTTAGTGTGTGAATCACCGCCAGTTAGTGTGTGATTCATCGCTAGTTAGTGTGTGATTCGCCACTAGTTAGTGTGTGATTCACCGCTAGTGTGTGATTCATCACCAGTTAGTGTGTGATTCATCACCAGTTAGTGTGTGATTCATCGCTAGTTAGTGTGTGATTCATCACGAGTTAGTGTGTGATTCATCACCAGTTAGTGTGTGATTCATCACTAGTTAGTCTGTGATTCATCACCAGTTAGTGTGTGATTCATCACCAGTTAGTGTGTGATTCATCACTAGTTAGTGTGTGATTCATCACCAGTTAGTGTGTGATTCATCACCAGTAAGTGTGTGATTCATCACTAGTTAGTGTGTGATTCATCACCAGTTAGTGTGTGATTCATCACCAGTTAGTGTGTGATTCATTGCTAGTTATTGTGTGATTCATTGCTAGTTAGTGTGTGATTCATCACCAGTTAGTGTGTGATTCATCACCAGTTAGTGTGTAATTCATCAGTAGTTAGTGTGTGATTCATCACTAGTTAGTGTGTGATTCATCGCTAGTTAGTGTGTGATTCATCGCCAGTTAGTGTGTGATTCATCGCCAGTTAGTGTGATTCATCGCTAGTTAGTGTGTGATTCATCACCAGTTAGTGTGTGATTCATCACCAGTTAGTGTGTAATTCATCACTAGTTAGTGTGTGATTCATCACCAGTTAGTGTGTGATTCATCACCAGTTAGTGTGTGATTCACCGCTAGTTAGTGTGTGATTCATCACCAGTTAGTGTGTGATTCATCGCCAGTTAGTGTGTGATTCATCGCTAGCTAGTGTGATTCATCACGTTAGTGTGTGATTCATCACCAGTTAGTGCGTGATAAATCACCAGTTAGTGTGATTCATCACCAGTTAGTGTGTGATTCATCACTAGTTAGTGTGTGATTCATCACTAGTTAGTCTGTGATGCATTACCAGTTAGTGTGTGATTCATCGCTAGTTAAGGTGTGATTCATCACCAGTTAGTGTGTGATTAATTGCTAGTTAGTGTGTGATTCACCACTAGTCAGTGTGTGATTCATCACCAGTTAGTGTGTGATTCATCACCAGTTAGTGTGTAATGCATCGCTAGATAGTGTGTGATTCATCACCAGTCAGTGTGTGATTCATCACTAGTTAGTGTGATTCATCAACAGTTAGTGTGTGATTCATCACTAGTTAGTGTGTGAATCACCGCCAGTTAGTGTGTGATTCATCACTAGTTAGTGTGTGATTCATCACCAGTTAGTGTGTGATTCATCGCCAGTTAGTGTGTGATTCATCGCTAGTTAGTGTGATTCATCACCAGTTAGTGTGTGATTCATCACTAGTTAGTGTGTGATTCATCACCAGTTAGTCTGTGATTCATCGCTAGTTAGTGTGTGATTCATGACCTGTTAGTGTGTGATTCATTACCAGTTAGTGTGTGATTCATCACCAGTTAGTGTGTGATTCATCACTAGTTAGTGTGTGATTCATCGCTAGTTAGTGTGTGATTCATCACCAGTTAGTGTGTGATTCATCGCTAGTTAGTGTGTGATTCATCACTAGGTAGTGTGTGATTCATCACCAGTTAGTGTGATTCATCACTAGTTAGTGTGTGATTCATCACCAGTTAGTCTGTGATTCATCGCTAGTTAGTGTGTGATTCATCACCAGTTAGTGTGTGATTCATTACCAGTTAGTGTGTGATTCATCACTAGTTAGTGTGTGATTCATCACCAGTTAGTGTGTGATTCATCACCAGTTAGTGTGTGATTCATCACTAGTTAGTGTGTGATTCATCACCAGTTAGTGTGTGATTCATCGCCGGTTAGTGTGTGATTCATCGCCAGTTAGTGTGTGAATCACCGCCAGTTAGTGTGTGATTCATCGCTAGTTAGTGTGTGATTCATCACTAGTTAGTGTGTGATTCATCACTAGTTAGTGTGTGATTCATCACTAGTTAGTCTGTGATTCATCGCTAGTTAGTGTGATTCATCACCAGTAAGTGTGTGATTCATCACTAGTTAGTGTGTGATTCATCACCAGTTAGTGTGTGATTCATCACCAGTTAGTGTGTGATTCATTGCTAGTTATTGTGATTCATTGCTAGTTAGTGTGTGATTCATCACCGGTTAGTGTGTGATTCATCACCAGTTAGTGTGTAATTCATAAGTAGTTAGTGTGTGATTCATCACCAGTTAGTGTATGATTCATCACCAGTTAGTGTGTAATTCATCAGTAGTTAGTGTGTGATTCACCGCTAGTTAGTGTGTGATTCATCACCAGTTAGTGTGTGATTCATCGCCAGTTAGTGTGTGATTCATCGCTAGCTAGTGTGATTCATCACCAGTTAGTGTGTGATTCATCACCAGTTAGTGTGTGATTCATCACTAGTAGTGTGTGATTCATCACCAGTTAGTGTGTGATTCATCACCAGTTAGTGTGTAATTCATCAGTAGTTAGTGTGTGATTCACCACTAGTTAGTGTGTGATTCATCACCAGTTAGTGTGTGATTCATCGCCAGTTAGTGTGTGATTCATCGCTAGCTAGTGTGATTCATCACCAGTTAGTGTGTGATTCATCACCAGTTAGTGTGTGATTCATCGCTAGTTATTGTGTGATTCATTGCTAGTTAGTGTGTGATTCATCACCAGTTAGTGTGATTCATCGCCAGTTAGTGTGTGATTCATCGCTAGTTAGTGTGTGATTCATCACCAGTTAGTGTGTGATTCATCGCCGGTTAGTGTGTGATTCATCGCCAGTTAGTGTGTGAATCACCGCCAGTTAGTGTGTGATTCATCGCCAGTTAGTGTGTGATTCATCGCTAGCTAGTGTGATTCATCACCAGTTAGGGTGTGATTCATCACCAGTTAGTGTGTGATTCATCGCTAGTTATTGTGTGATTCATTGCTAGTTAGTGTGTGATTCATCACCAGTTAGTGTGATTCATCGCCAGTTAGTGTGTGATTCATCGCTAGTTAGTGTGTGATTCAACACCAGTTAGTGTGTGATTCATCGCCGGTTAGTGTGTGATTCATCGCCAGTTAGTGTGTGAATCACCGCCAGTTAGTGTGTGATTCATTGCTAGTTAGTGTGTGATTCATCACTAGTTAGTGTGTGATTCATCATTAGTTAGTGTGTGATTCATCACTAGTTAGTCTGTGATTCATCGCTAGTTAGTGCGATTAATCACCAGTTAGTGTGTAATTAATCGCCAGTTAGTGTGTGAATCACCGCCAGTTAGTGTGTGATTCATCGCTAGTTAGTGTGTGATTCGCCACTAGTTAGTGTGTGATTCACCGCTAGTGTGTGATTCATCACCAGTTAGTGTGTGATTCATCACCAGTTAGTGTGTGAGTCATCGCTAGTTAGTGTGTGATTCATCACGAGTTAGTGTGTGATTCATCACCAGTTAGTGTGTGATTCATCACTAAGTTAGTCTGTGATTCATCACCAGTTAGTGTGTGATTCATCACCAGTTAGTGTGTGATTCATCACTAGTTAGTGTGTGATTCATCACCAGTTAGTGTGTGATTCATCACCAGTAAGTGTGTGATTCATCACTAGTTAGTGTGTGATTCATCACCAGTTAGTGTGTGATTCATCACCAGTTAGTGTGTGATTCATTGCTAGTTATTGTGTGATTCATTGCTAGTTAGTGTGTGATTCATCACCAGTTAGTGTGTGATTCATCACCAGTTAGTGTGTAATTCATCAGTAGTTAGTGTGTGATTCATCACTAGTTAGTGTGTGATTCATCGCTAGTTAGTGTGTGATTCATCGCCAGTTAGTGTGTGATTCATCGCCAGTTAGTGTGATTCATCGCTAGTTAGTGTGTGATTCATCACCAGTTAGTGTGTGATTCATCACCAGTTAGTGTGTAATTCATCACTAGTTAGTGTGTGATTCATCACCAGTTAGTGTGTGATTCATCACCAGTTAGTGTGTGATTCACCGCTAGTTAGTGTGTGATTCATCACCAGTTAGTGTGTGATTCATCGCCAGTTAGTGTGTGATTCATCGCTAGCTAGTGTGATTCATCACCAGTTAGTGTGTGATTCATCACCAGTTAGTGCGTGATAAATCACCAGTTAGTGTGATTCATCACCAGTTAGTGTGTGATTCATCACTAGTTAGTGTGTGATTCATCACCAGTTAGTCTGTGATGCATTACCAGTTAGTGTGTGATTCATCGCTAGTTAAGGTGTGATTCATCACCAGTTAGTGTGTGATTAATTGCTAGTTAGTGTGTGATTCACCACTAGTCAGTGTGTGATTCATCACCAGTTAGTGTGTGATTCATCACCAGTTAGTGTGTAATGCATCGCTAGATAGTGTGTGATTCATCACCAGTCAGTGTGTGATTCATCACTAGTTAGTGTGATTCATCAACAGTTAGTGTGTGATTCATCACTAGTTAGTGTGTGAATCACCGCCAGTTAGTGTGTGATTCATCACTAGTTAGTGTGTGATTCATCACCAGTTAGTGTGTGATTCATCACCAGTTAGTGTGTGATTCATCGCTAGTTAGTGTGATTCATCACCAGTTAGTGTGTGATTCATCACTAGTTAGTGTGTGATTCATCACCAGTTAGTCTGTGATTCATCGCTAGTTAGTGTGTGATTCATGACCTGTTAGTGTGTGATTCATTACCAGTTAGTGTGTGATTCATCACCAGTTAGTGTGTGATTCATCACTAGTTAGTGTGTGATTCATCACCAGTTAGTCTGTGATTCATCGCTAGTTAGTGTGTGATTCATCACCAGTTAGTGTGTGATTCATCGCTAGTTAGTGTGTGATTCATCACTAGGTAGTGTGTGATTCATCACCAGTTAGTGTGATTCATCACTAGTTAGTGTGTGATTCATCACCAGTTAGTCTGTGATTCATCGCTAGTTAGTGTGTGATTCATCACCAGTTAGTGTGTGATTCATTACCAGTTAGTGTGTGATTCATCACTAGTTAGTGTGTGATTCATCACCAGTTAGTGTGATTCATCACCAGTTAGTGTGTGATTCATCACTAGTTAGTGTGTGATTCATCACCAGTTAGTGTGTGATTCATCGCCGGTTAGTGTGTGATTCATCGCCAGTTAGTGTGTGAATCACCGCCAGTTAGTGTGTGATTCATCGCTAGTTAGTGTGATTCATCACTAGTTAGTGTGTGATTCATCACTAGTTAGTGTGTGATTCATCACTAGTTAGTCTGTGATTCATCGCTAGTTAGTGTGATTCATCACCAGTAAGTGTGTGATTCATCACTAGTTAGTGTGTGATTCATCACCAGTTAGTGTGTGATTCATCACCAGTTAGTGTGTGATTCATTGCTAGTTATTGTGATTCATTGCTAGTTAGTGTGTGATTCATCACCGGTTAGTGTGTGATTCATCACCAGTTAGTGTGTAATTCATAAGTAGTTAGTGTGTGATTCATCACCAGTTAGTGTATGATTCATCACCAGTTAGTGTGTAATTCATCAGTAGTTAGTGTGTGATTCACCGCTAGTTAGTGTGTGATTCATCACCAGTTAGTGTGTGATTCATCGCCAGTTAGTGTGTGATTCATCGCTAGCTAGTGTGATTCATCACCAGTTAGTGTGTGATTCATCACCAGTTAGTGTGTGATTCATCGCTAGTTATTGTGTGATTCATTGCTAGTTAGTGTGTGATTCATCACCAGTTAGTGTGTGATTCATCAACAGTTAGTGTGTAATTCATCAGTAGTTAGTGTGTGATTCATCACTAGTTAGTGTGTGATTCATCGCTAGTTAGTGTGTGATTCATCGCTAGCTAGTGTGATTCATCACCAGTTAGTGTGTGATTCATCACCAGTTAGTGCGTGATAAATCACCAGTTAGTGTGATTCATCACCAGTTAGTGTGTGATTCATCACTAGTTAGTGTGTGATTCATCACCAGTTAGTCTGTGATGCATTACCAGTTAGTGTGTGATTCATCGCTAGTTAAGGTGTGATTCATCACCAGTTAGTGTGTGATTAATCGCTAGTTAGTGTGTGATTCACCACTAGTCAGTGTGTGATTCATCACCAGTTAGTGTGTGATTCATCACCAGTTAGTGTGTAATGCATCGCTAGTTAGTGTGTGATTCATCACCAGTCAGTGTGTGATTCATCACTAGTTAGTGTGTGATTCATCACCAGTTAGTGTGTGATTCATCACTAGTTAGTGTGTGAATCACCGCCAGTTAGTGTGTGATTCATCCTAGTTAGTGTGTGATTCATCGCTAGTTAGTGTGATTCACCGCTAGTTAGTGTGTGATTCATCACCAGTTAGTGTGTGATTCATCACCAGTTAGTGTGTGATTCATCGCTAGTTAGTGTGATTCATCACCAGTTAGTGTGTGATTCATCACTAGTTAGTGTGTGATTCATCACCAGTTAGTCTGTGATTCATCGCTAGTTAGTGTGTGATTCATGACCAGTTAGTGTGTGATTCATTACCAGTTAGTGTGTGATTCATCACCAGTTAGTGTGTGATTCATCACTAGTTAGTGTGTGATTCATCACCAGTTAGTCTGTGATTCATCGCTAGTTAGTGTGTGATTCATCACCAGTTAGTGTGTGATTCATCGCTAGTTAGTCTGTGATTCACCGCTAGTTAGTGTGTGATTCACCGCTAGTTAGTGTGTGATTCATCACTAGTTAGTGTGTGATTCATCACCAGTTAGTGTGATTCATCACTAGTTAGTGTGTGATTCATCACCAGTTAGTCTGTGATTCATCGCTAGTTAGTGTGTGATTCATCACCAGTTAGTGTGTGATTCATTACCAGTTAGTGTGTGATTCATCACTAGTTAGTGTGTGATTCATCACCAGTTAGTGTGTGATTCATCACCAGTTAGTGTGTGATTCATCACTAGTTAGTGTGTGATTCATCACCAGTTAGTGTGTGATTCATCGCCGGTTAGTGTGTGATTCATCGCCGGTTAGTGTGTGAATCACCGCCAGTTAGTGTGCGATTCATCGCTAGTTAGTGTGTGATTCATCACTAGTTAGTGTGATTCATCACTAGTTAGTGTGTGATTCATCACTAGTTAGTCTGTGATTCATCGCTAGTTAGTGTGATTCATCACCAGTAAGTGTGTGATTCATCACTAGTTAGTGTGTGATTCATCACCAGTTAGTGTGTGATTCATCACCAGTTAGTGTGTGATTCATCGCTAGTTATTGTGTGATTCATTGCTAGTTAGTGTGTGATTCATCACCGGTTAGTGTGTGATTCATCACCAGTTAGTGTGTAATTCATCAGTAGTTAGTGTGTGATTCATCACTAGTTAGTGTGTGATTCATCGCTAGTTAGTGTGTGATTCATCACCAGTTAGTGTGTGATTCATCGCCAGTTAGTGTGTGATTCATCGCTAGTTAGTGTGTGATTCATCACCAGTTAGTGTGTGATTCATCACCAGTTAGTGTGTGATTCATCACTAGTTAGTGTGTGATTCATCACCAGTTAGTGTGATTCATCACCAGTTAGTGTGTAATTCATCAGTAGTTAGTGTGTGATTCACCGCTAGTTAGTGTGTGATTCATCACCAGTTAGTGTGTGATTCATCGCCAGTTAGTGTGTAATTCATCGCTAGCTAGTGTGATTCATCACCAGTTAGTGTGTGATTCATCACCAGTTAGTGTGTGATTCATCACTTGTTATTGTGTGATTCATTGCTAGTTAGTGTGTGATTCATCACCAGTTAGTGTGTGATTCATCAACAGTTAGTGTGTAATTCATCAGTAGTTAGTGTGTGATTCATCACTAGTTAGTGTGTGATTCATCGCTAGTTAGTGTGTGACTCATCACCAGTTAGTGTGTGATTCATCGCCAGTTAGTGTGTGATTCATCGCTAGTTAGTGTGTGATTCATCACCAGTTAGTGTGTGATTCATCGCCGGTTAGTGTGTGATTCATCGCCAGTTAGTGTGTGAATCACCGCCAGTTAGTGTGTGATTCATCGCTAGTTAGTGTGTGATTCATCACTAGTTAGTGTGTGATTCATCACTAGTTAGTGTGTGATTCATCACTAGTTAGTCTGTGATTCATCGCTAGTTAGTGCGATTAATCACCAGTTAGTGTGTAATTCATCGCCAGTTAGTGTGTGAATCACCGCCAGTTAGTGTGTGATTCATCGCTAGTTAGTGTGTGATTCGCCACTAGTTAGTGTGTGATTCACCGCTAGTTAGTGTGTGATTCATCACCAGTTAGTGTGTGATTCATCACCAGTTAGTGTGTGATTCATCGCTAGTTAGTGTGTGATTCATCACGAGTTAGTGTGTGATTCATCACCAGTTAGTGTGTGATTCATCACTAGTTAGTCTGTGATTCATCACCAGTTAGTGTGTGATTCATCACCAGTTAGTGTGTGATTCATCACTAGTTAGTGTGTGATTCATCACCAGTAAGTGTGTGATTCATCACTAGTTAGTGTGTGATTCATCACCAGTTAGTGTGTGATTCATCACCAGTTAGTGTGTGATTCATTGCTAGTTATTGTGAGTCATTGCTAGTTAGTGTGTGATTCATCACCAGTTAGTGTGTGATTCATCACCAGTTAGTGTGTAATTCATCAGTAGTTAGTGTGTGATTCATCACCAGTTAGTCTGTGATGCATTACCAGTTATTGTGTGATTCATCGCTAGTTAAGGTGTGATTCATCACCAATTAGTGTGATTAATCGCTAGTTAGTGTGTGATTCACCACTAGTCAGTGTGTGATTCATCACCAGTTAGTGTGTGATTCATCACCAGTTAGTGTGTAATGCATCGCTAGTTAGTGTGTGATTCATCACCAGTCAGTGTGTGATTCATCACTAGTTAGTGTGTGATTCATCACCAGTTAGTGTGTGATTCATCACTAGTTAGTGTGTGAATCACCGCCAGTTAGTGTGTGATTCATCACTAGTTAGTGTGTGATTCATCGCTAGTTAGTGTGTGATTCACCGCTAGTTAGTGTGTGATTCATCACCAGTTAGTGTGTGATTCATCGCCAGTTAGTGTGTGATTCATCGCTAGTTAGTGTGATTCATCACCAGTTAGTGTGTGATTCATCACTAGTTAGTGTGTGATTCATCACCAGTTAGTCTGTGATTCATCGCTAGTTAGTGTGTGAATCATCACCAGTTAGTGTGTGATTCATTACCAGTTAGTGTGT
Organism: Petromyzon marinus; assembly: GCF_010993605.1. Classification (NCBI taxonomy): domain Eukaryota; kingdom Metazoa; phylum Chordata; class Hyperoartia; order Petromyzontiformes; family Petromyzontidae; genus Petromyzon; species Petromyzon marinus. The sequence goes on along the minus strand of NW_022638155.1, from coordinate 306,904 downwards.
GATTCATCACTAGTTAGTGTGTGATTCATCACCAGTTAGTGTGTGATTCATCACTAGTTAGTGTGTGATTCATCACCAGTTAGTCTGTGATTCATCGCTAGTTAGTGTGTGATTCATCACCAGTTAGTGTGTGATTCATCACCAGTTAGTGTGTGATTCATCGCTAGTTAGTGTGTGATTAACCGCTAGTCAGTGTGTGATTCATCACCAGTTAGTGTGTAATTCATCACTAGTTAGTGTGTGATTCATCACAAGTTAGTGTGTGATTCATCACCAGTTAGTGCGAGATTCATCGCCAGTTAGTGTGTGATTCATCGCTAGTTAGTGTGTGATTCATCGCTAGTTAGTGTGTGATTCATCACTAGTCAGTGTGAATCACCGACAGTTAGTGTGTGATTCATCACTAGTTAGTGTGATTCATCACCAGTTAGTGTGTGATTCATCGCCAGTTAGTGTGTGATTCATCGCCAGTTAGTGTAATTCATCAGCAGTTAGTGTGTGATTCATCACCAGTTACTGTGTGATTCATCACCAGTTAGTGTGTAATTCATCACTAGTTAGTGTGTGATTCATCGCTAGTTAGTGTGAATCACCGCTAGTCAGTGTGTGATTCACCACTAGTCAGTGTGTGATTCATCACTAGTTAGTGTGTGATTCACCGTTAGTTAGTCTGTGATTCACCGCTAGTCAGTGTGTGATTCATCACTAGTTAGTGTGTGATTCATCACTAGTTAGTGTGTGATTCATCACTAGTTAGTCTGTGATTCACCACTAGTCAGTGTGTGATACATCACTAGTTAGTGTGTGATTCATCGCTAGTTAGTCTGTGATTCACCGCTAGTTAGTCTGTGATTCACCGCTAGTCAGTGTGTGATTCATCACTAGTTAGTGTGTGATTCACCGCTAGTTAGTCTGTGATTCACCGCTAGTTAGTGTGTGATTCATCACTAGCTGGTCTGTGATTCACCGCTAGTCAGTGTGTGATACATCACTAGTTAGTCTGTGATTCACCGCTAGTTAGTGTGTGATTCATCACTAGTTAGTCTGTGATTCACCGCTAGTCAGTGTGTGATTCACCGCTAGTTAGTCTGTGATTCACCGCTAGTCAGTGTGTGATTCATCACTAGTTAGGCTGTGATTCACCGCTAGTCAGTGTGTGATACATCACCAGTTAGTGTGTGATTCATCACCAGTTAGTGTGTGATTCATCACCAGTTAGTGTGTAATTCATCACTAGTTAGTCTGTGATTCACCGCTAGTTAGTCTGTGATTCATCACTAGTTAGTCTGTGATTCACCGCTAGTTAGTCTGTGATTCACCGCTAGTTAGTGTGTGATTCATCACTAGTTAGTCTGTGATTCACCGCTAGTCAGTCTGTGATTCACCGCTAGTTAGTGTGTGATTCATCACTAGTTAGTCTGTGATTCACCGCTAGTTAGTCTGTGATTCACCGCTAGTTAGTCTGTGATTCACCGCTAGTTAGTGTGTGATTCACCGCTAGTTAGTCTGTGATTCACCGCTAGTTAGTGTGTGATTCATCACTAGTTAGTCTGTGATTCACCGCTAGTTAGTGTGTGATTCATCACTAGCTGGTCTGTGATTCACCGCTAGTCAGTGTGTGATACATCACTAGTTAGTCTGTGATTCACCGCTAGTTAGTGTGTGATTCATCACTAGTTAGTCTGTGATTCACCGCTAGTCAGTGTGTGATTCACCGCTAGTTAGTCTGTGATTCACCGCTAGTCAGTGTGTGATTCATCACTAGTTAGTCTGTGATTCACCGCTAGTCAGTCTGTGATTCACCGCTAGTTAGTGTGTGATTCATCACTAGTTAGTCTGTGATTCACCGCTAGTCAGTCTGTGATTCACCGCTAGTTAGTGTGTGATTCATCACTAGTTAGTCTGTGATTCACCGCTAGTTAGTCTGTGATTCACCGCTAGTTAGTCTGTGATTCACCGCTAGTTAGTGTGTGATTCACCGCTAGTTAGTCTGTGATTCACCGCTAGTCAGTGTGTGATTCATCACTAGTTAGTCTGTGATTCACCGCTAGTCAGTGTGTGATTCGATAACTCACCGGCTCTGATGTCATCTTCCAGGTCCAGTTGCTTCAGCTCCTCGCCATCGCCGCCACCACCACCGCCACCACCGCCGCCATCCGTAGATTTCCGCCGGGGTGATAAGCGCCGACCTCCTCCTCCTCCTCCTCCTCCGTCGTCAGCGGCAGCGCCGCCGGCTTCATCGTCGCCGTCAGCGGCGCGAGCGGAGGGATCGCCATCGCCAGAGGCTCCGCGTGATTGGACGACGGCAGCGGCGTCTGCGGGGGCAACAGCTGCCGGGCGTCAGCACCGACATCGTCACTGCCGGCAGTGGCTTCGTCGGCAGTGGCTTCATCAGCAGTGGCTTCATCAGCATCAGTGGCATTATCAGCAGTGGCTTCGTCGGCAGTGGCTTCATCAGCAGTGGCTTCGTCGGCAGTGGTATTGTCAGCAGTGGTATTGTCGGCAGTGGTATTGTCAGCAGTGGCTTCGTCGGCAGTGGCTTCATCAGCAGTGGCTTCATCAGCAGTGGCTTCGTCAGCAGTGGCATCGTCAGCAGTGGTATCGTCAGCAGTGGCTTCATCAGCATCAGTGGCTTCGTCAGCAGTGGCTTCGTCAGCAGTGGCATCATCAGCAGTGGCTTCATCAGCAGTGGCATCGTCAGCAGTGGTATTGTCAGCAGTGGCTTCATCAGCAGTGGCATCATCAGCAGTGGCATCGTCAGCAGTGGTATCGTCAGCAGTGGCTTCATCAGCATCAGTGGCTTCGTCAGCAGTGGCTTCGTCAGCAGTGGCATCATCAGCAGTGGCTTCATCAGCAGTGGCTTCGTCAGCAGTGGTATTGTCAGCAGTGGCTTCATCAGCAGTGGCATCATCAGCAGTGGCATCATCAGCAGTGGTATCATCAGCAGTGGCTTCGTCGGCAGTGGCTTCATCAGCAGTGGTATCGTCAGCAGTGGTATCATCAGCAGTGGCTTCGTCAGCAGTGGCTTCGTCAGCAGTGGCATCATCAGCAGTGGCTTCGTCAGCAGTGGCATCATCAGCAGTGGCATCGTCAGCAGTGGCTTCGTCAGCAGTGGCATCATCAGCAGTGGCATCGTCAGCAGTGGCTTCGTCAGCAGTGGCATCATCAGCAGTGGCATCATCAGCAGTGGCATCATCAGCAGTGGCATCATCAGCAGTGGCATCATCAGCAGTGGCTTCGTCAGCAGTGGCTTCATCAGCAGTGGCTTCGTCAGCAGTGGCATCATCAGCAGTGGCATCATCAGCAGTGGCTTCGTCAGCAGTGGCTTCGTCAGCAGTGGCTTCGTCAGCATCAGTGGCTTCATCAGCAGTGGTATTGTCAGCAGTGGCATCATCAGCAGTGGCTTCGTCGGCAGTGGCTTCGTCGGCAGTGGCATCATCAGCAGTGGCTTCATCAGCAGTGGTATCGTCAGCAGTGGTATTGTCAGCAGTGGCTTCATCACCAGTGGCATCATCAGCAGTGGCATCATCAGCAGTGGCTTCGTCAGCAGTGGCATCATCAGCAGTGGCATCGTCAGCAGTGGCTTCGTCAGCAGTGGCTTCGTCAGCAGTGGTATCATCAGCAGTGGCATCGTCAGCAGTGGTATTGTCAGCAGTGGCTTCATCACCAGTGGTATCGTCAGCAGTGGTATTGTCAGCAGTGGCTTCATCACCAGTGGCATCATCAGCAGTGGCATCATCAGCAGTGGCTTCGTCAGCAGTGGTATCATCAGCAGTGGCATCGTCAGCAGTGGCTTTGTCAGCAGTGGCATCATCAGCAGTGGCATCATCAGCAGTGGCATCATCAGCAGTGGCATCATCAGCAGTGGCATCGTCAGCAGTGGCTTTGTCAGCAGTGGCTTCATCAGCATCAGTGGCACATTAGAGACATATGAGAGACACGGTGTAGACAGGGTGTAGACAGGGTGTAGACACGGTGTAGACACGGTGTAGACAGGGTGTAGACAAGGTGTAGACAGGGTGTAGACAGGGTGTAGACAGGCTGTAGACAGGGTGTAGACAGGGTGTAGACAGGGTGTAGACACGGTGTAGACAGGGTGTAGACAGGGTGTAGACAGGGTGTAGTTACTGTGTAGACAGGGTGTAGACAGGGTGTAGACAGGGTGTAGACAGGGTGTAGACACGGTGTAGACAGGGTGTAGACAGGGTGTAGACAGGGTGTAGACACGGTGTAGACAGGTTGTAGACAGGGTGTAGACATGGTGTAGACACGGTGTAGACAGGGTGTAGTTAGGGTGTAGACAGGGTGTAGACAGGGTGTAGACAGGGTGTAGACAGGGTGTAGTCAGGGTGTAGACAGGGTGTAGACAGGGTGTAGTTATGGTGTAGACAGGGTGTAGACAGGGTGTAGACAGGGTGTAGTTATGGTGTAGACAGGGTGTAGACAGGGTGTAGACAGGGTGTAGACAGGGTGTAGACACGGTGTAGACAGGGTGTAGACAGGGTGTAGTTATGGTGTAGACAGGGTGTAGACAGGGTGTAGACAGGGTGTAGACATGGTGTAGACAAGGTGTACCTGTGGAGAGGCCAGCCCCACCCGCGTCTCCCTGGGCGATGAGATCGGCCATGGTGATGAGAACGGCCTCAGCCGGATCCTCGGGGATGCGAGCGCGGAGATCACGGATCGTGGAGATGATGTCATCAGCACTGGACAGAGTGACGGGGAGCAGCACGGGGACAGGGACCTGGGGAGACACGGGGAGACACGGGGAGACACGGGGAGACACGGAGAGACAGGGTCACAGAGAGATACAGAGTGACACAGAGAGACACAGAGAGACACAGAGACACGGAGATCACGGATCGTGGAGATGATGTCATCGGCACTGGACAGAGTGACGGGGAGCAGCACGGGGACAGGGACCTGGGGAGACACAGAGAGACACGGGGAGACACGGGGAGACACAGAGAGACACGGGGAGACACAGAGAGACACGGTCACAGAGAGACACAGAGACAAGGAGATCACGGATCGTGGAGATGATGTCATCACCACTGGACAGAGTGACTGGGAGTAGCACGGGTACAGGGACCTGGGGAGACACGGGGAGACACGGGGAGACACGGGGAGACATGGAGAGACAGGGTCACAGAGAGACGCAGAGTGACACAGAGACACGGAGATCACGGATCGTGGAGATGATGTCATCGGCACTGGACAGAGTGACGGGGAGCAGCACGGGGACAGGGACCTGGGGAGACACAGAGAGACACGGGGAGACACGGGGAGACACGGAGAGACAGGGTCACAGAGAGACACAGAGTGACACAGAGAGACACAGAGACACGGAGATCACGGATCGTGGAGATGATGTCATCGGCACTGGACAGAGTGACGGGGAGCAGCACGGGGACAGGGACCTGGGGAGACACGGGGAGACACGGGGAGACACGGGGAGACACGGAGAGACAGGGTCACAGAAAGACACAGGGTCACAGAGAGACACAGAGACACGGAGATCACGGATCGTGGAGATGATGTCATCGGCACTGGACAGAGTGACTGGGAGTAGCACGGGGACAGGGACCTGGGGAGACAGAGTGACACAGAGACACGGGGAGACACGGGGAGACACGGGGAGACACGGAGAGACAGGGTCACAGAGAGACACAGAGTGACACGGAGACACGGAGATCACGGATCGTGGAGATGATGTCATCGGCACTGGACAGAGTGACTGGGAGTAGCACGGGTACAGGGACCTGGGGAGACACGGGGAGACACGGGGAGACAGGGTCACAGAGAGACACAGAGTGACACAGAAAGACACAGGGTCACAGAGAGACACAGAGAGACACAGAGAGACACAGAGACACGGAGATCACGGATCGTGGAGATGATGTCGTCGGCACTGGACAGAGTGACTGGGAGTAGCACGGGTACAGGGACCTGGGGAGACACGGAGAGACACGGAGAGACACAGAGACACAGGGAGACACGGGGAGACAGGGTCACAGAGAGACACAGAGACACAGAGAGAGACAGAGACACAGAGAGACACAGAGACACGGAGACAGAGAGACACAGAGAGACACAGAGACACAGAGAGACACAGGGTCAGAGAGAGACACAGAGACACGGGGAGACACGGGGAGACAGGGTCACAGAGAGACACACAGAGACACAGAGAGACACAGAGACACAGAGAGACACAGAGACACAGAGAGACACAGACAGAGACACAGAGAGACACAGAGACACAGAGACACGGAGACAGAGAGACACTGAGAGACAAAGAGAGACACAGAGACACAGAGAGACACAGAGACAGAGAAACACAGAGAGACACAGAGAGACACAGAGACACAGAAACACAGAGAGACACAGAGAGACACAGAGACACGGAGAGACACAGAGACACGGAGATCACGGATCGTGGAGATGATGTCGTCAGCACTGGACAGAGTGACTGGGAGCAGCACGGGGACAGGGACCTGGGGAGACACGGGGAGACAGGGTCACAGAGAGACACAGAGAGACAGAGAGACACAGAGACACGGAGAGACACAGAGAGACACAGAGAGACACAGAGACACAGAGAGACACAGAGAGACACAGAGACACGGGGAGACACGGAGAGACACGGGGAGACAGGGTCACAGAGAGACACAGAGAGACACAGAGACACGGAGAGACACAGAGAGACACAGAGAGACACAGAGAGACACAGAGACACAGAGAGACACAGAGACACGGGGAGACACGGAGAGACACGGGGAGACAGGGTCACAGAGAGACACAGAGAGACAGAGACACAGAGACACGGAGAGACACAGAGAGACACAGAGAGACACAGAGACACAGAGAGACACAGAGACACAGAGAGACACGGGGAGACACGGGGAGACACGGGGGAGATACGGTCACACAGAGAGACAGAGAGACACGGAGACAGAGAGACAGGGTCACAGAGAGACACAGAGAGACACAGAGACAGAGAGACACAGAGAGACACAGAGAGACACGGGGAGACACTGGGAGACACGGGGAGACAGGGTCACAGAGAGACACAGAGAGACACAGAGAGACACAGAGACACAGAGACACAGAGAGACACAGAGAGACACAGAGAGACACAGAGAGACACAGAGACACGGGGAGACACGGGGAGACACGGGGAGACACGGAGATCATGGGGAGACAGGGTCACAGAGAGACACAGAGAGACACAGAGACACAGAGAGACTGAGACACAGAGAGACAGAGACACAGGGTTATGGAGAAACAGAGACACAGAGAGACAGAGAGACAGAGAGACACAGAGAGACAGAGAGACACAGAGACACAGAGAGACACAGAGACACAGAGAGACACAGAGACACGGAGACAGAGAGAGAGGGTCACGGAGAGACAGAGACACAGAGAGACAGAGACACAGAGAGACAGAGACACAGGGTTATGGAGACAGAGAGACACGGAGAGACAGAGAGACAGAGAGACAGAGAGACACGGAGAAACGGGGACAGAGAGACAGGGTCACGGAGAGACTGAGACACGGAGAGACAGAGACGGGGTTATGGAGACATAGAGACACAGAGAGACAGAGAGACACAGAGAGACAGAGAGACACAGAGACACAGAGAGACAGACACGGAGAAACGGGGACACGGTGTCCCTGAGTCTCCCCTGTGTCTCTCCAGAGATACGGAGACACTTGCCCCAAAAGCCGGTTTGGGCTATACGGGGAATATTTGTCTTTTTGCGTGTATATATTTGTGTGTATGTGTATGTGTGCAGGTGTGTGTATGTATATATGTGTGTAGGTGTGTGTATGTATATATGTGTGTAGGTGTGTGTATGTATATATGTGTGTAGGTGTGTGTATGTATATATGTGTGTAGGTGTGTGTATGTATATGTGTGTAGGTGTGTGTATGTATATATGTGTGTAGGTGTGTGTATGTATATATGTGTGTAGGTGTGTGTATGTATATATGTGTGTAGGTGTGTGTATGTATATATTTGTGTAGGTGTGTGTATGTATATATGTGTGTAGGTGTGTGTATGTATATATGTGTGTAGGTGTGTGTATGTATATATGTGTGTAGGTGTGTGTATGTATATATGTGTGTAGGTGTGTGTATGTATATATGTGTGTAGGTGTGTGTATGTATATATGTGTGTAGGTGTGTGTATGTATATTTGTGTAGGTGTGTGTATGTATATATGTGTGTAGGTGTGTGTATGTATATATGTGTGTAGGTGTGTGTATGTATATATGTGTGTAGGTGTGTGTATGTATATATGTGTGTAGGTGTGTGTATGTATATATGTGTGTAGGTGTGTGTATGTATATATGTGTGTAGGTGTGTGTATGTATATATGTGTGTAGGTGTGTATGTATATGTGTGTAGGTGTGTGTGTATATATGTGTGTGTGTAGGTGTGTGTATATATGTGTGTGTGTAGGTGTGTGTGTGTAGATGTGTGTGTGTAGGTGTGTGTGTACATGTGTGTATGTGTGTAGGTGTGTGTAGGTGTGTGTGTAGGTGTGTGTATGTATATATGTGTGTAGGTGTGTGTATGAATATATGTGTGTAGGTGTGTGTATGTATATATGTGTGTAGGTGTGTGTATGTATATATGTGTGTAGGTGTGTGTATGTATATATGTGTGTAGGTGGGTGTATGTATATATGTGTGTAGGTGTGTATGTATATATGTGTGTAGGTGTGTGTATGTATATATGTGTGTAGGGGTGTGTATGAATATATGTGTGTAGGTGTGTGTATGTATATATGTGTGTAGGTGTGTGTATGTATATGTGTGTAGGTGTGTGTATGTATATATGTGTGCAGGTGTGTGTATGTATATATTTGTGTAGGTGTGTGTATGTATATATGTGTGTAGGTGTGTGTATGTATATATGTGTGTAGGTGTGTATGTATATGTGTGTAGGTGTGTGTGTATATATGTGTGTGTGTAGGTGTGTGTATATATGTGTGTGTGTAGGTGTGTGTGTGTAGATGTGTGTGTGTAGGTGTGTGTGTACATGTGTGCAAAACAACCCCCTACCTCCTCGCGGTGCCGGACGGGCAACTCTGTCGTGGACAGCGCTGTGGGGGGAGATCCAATTTTGATTGGCTCCTCCCCTCATGGCATATGTGTCCACCACAGGGGCTAAACGGGGGCTCTGGACGGGTGCGAGGGGCTGGTAACCCCTCCACCTTCAATTAATTACCACGAAACTACGAATGAAATATGTAACAACTAAGCTTGTGCCGGAGGCCCCGGGGGGCCAGGCGTCTATGACGTCTCCTGGCCAAACCCCAATTGGCGGAGCCAGGAGATTGAATACCTACCCTCGGGGCTACTCCAGAAACAACGAAAAGCCACTACGGTTGGCCACGTGGAATGTTCGAACGCTCACTGCAGAGGAGAGGCTGCCACTCCTCTGTCGGGAGCTGGACCGGTACCGCCTGGATCTATGCGGCATTCAGGAGGTCCGGTGGACCGGCTCTGGCTCCTGCCACCATGAGGGGTGGACAGTCCTCTACTCGGGGCAGCAGACTGCCAAACAACAGGGTGTGGGTCTTCTTTTGAACAAAAGAATGAAGGGGGCGTGGGAGCGTGGCGGTGAGGTGTGGGAAGCTGTAAGCCCCAGGCTACTTTGGGCTCGCCTTCCCATCAACCGGAGGCGAGGAATGGTGGTCGTGGTTACTTATGCCCCCACCGAAGATGAACATCCGTGGAGGGATGCAGGCAAAGCCGATGAGTCAGATGCCTTCTATGACCTCCTGTCACAGGTGCTGGCTAAAGTGGCCCCTCGGGATAGAGTCATCATGTTGGGTGACTTCAATGCCCGAGTTGGTCATGATACTGGCACCTGGTCTGGAGTGATTGGAGGGCATGGGCCAGATCAGCTCAATAACAACGGTAGGAGGCTGCTAGATTTTTGTGCAGCCCATGGGCTTGTAATTACCAACACGCTGTTCCGGCATCGGCGCATCCACACAACATCATGGATGCATGCCGGGTCCAAGCAAGAACATCTGCTGGACTACATAGTGACGGACCAGCGAATGCGAGCCCATGTCCTTGACACCAGGACCTACCGTGGAGCTGATCTGCCCTCTGACCATCGACTAGTCATCTGTAAGATGCGCCTGCCATTCTTCCACTCCGGTGGTGGGTGTACACCCAGGACCCCATTCCAACCTAAAGTGGCCTGGTCTCAGTTATCTGATGAAAGTTGCAAGCGAGAATTTCATCATCGCTTGCGGCTGGGATTGGCATCGTCCCCGACTCCTCCTGATGTCGAGGGTAAATGGGCGAGGTTTAGGACTGTGACTCATGCAGCTGCAATGGCTGCTTTGGGTACGCGGTCCAGACCTCCCCAGACACCCTGGATGACAGAGGAGTTGTTCAGGATGGTTTAGAAAAAGCGACAGGCCCACTGTCATCGGCTACAGAATCCCACGTCAGAGAATGAGGAGGCTTACCGCAGCCTTCGCTCGGAGGTTCGGAGAGCCGTGAGGCGCTGCAAGGATGGGTGGTGGTCGCGGGTTGCTGAGGAGATGGAGTCTGCCTCAGTGGCCCGTGATCACAAATCTCTATTTAACTCCATCAAAAAAGTAACCTGCAGCGCCACACCTATTACCATCATTAGGGGAAAAAACGGTGATCCAATTTCCGACCCCCAGGAACAGGTTCGCAGATTTGCTGAGCATTTCTGTGAGGTCCTGGGGGAGGGAAAATCCCTCAGCCAGGAAAACATCGCGGCACAAAGTGAGGATGACCCTGCTGAGGCTGCGGTGCCTCAAATATTGGATGAAGTCACCCCCTGTGAGTGGCTGGCTGAGGTGCCATCTGCTGAGGAAGTATTGAAGGCGATCCGGAGTCTGAGACCAGGAAAGGCAGCGGGCAGAGATGATCTCCCAAGCGAAATGCTGAGGGAGGGTGGCGCTTGTGCACAGACTGCCCTATATGACATCATAACAACAGTCTGGACCACTGGACGGGTTCCGCAGGATTGGAAGGATGCCCTGGTGGTCCCCCTTTTTAAGAAGGGGGACCGCACAGACTGTAACAACTACAGGGGCATCTCACTCCTCAGTGTGCCGGGAAAGGTCCTGGCAAGGATTATTCAGCATCGCCTTGCCAGGCACGCTGAGGAGAGGCTTGCGGAGCCCCAATGCGGTTTCAGGAAAGGGCGGTCCTGCACAGATGCCATATTTTCTGTCCGTCTGCTACAGCAGAGGTGTAGGGAATTCCAACAAGACCTACATCTCTGCTTTATTGACCTGGTCAAGGCCTATGATACCATCAGTAGGCCTGGGCTCTGGGTCGTTCTTCGTGCTTTTGGAGTACCTGACCCTCTGCTCACGATCATTAAGGACCTTCATGATGGTGAGCGGGCCCGGGTAAAACTACGTGGCCGGGAGTCAGAGCCATTCCCTGTACACCTTGGGGTGCGACAGGGATGTCCTTTGGCTCCCACATTATTTAACATCTATTTTGACCACGTAGTTCGTGAAGCCTTCAATAGCTGTACCGGGGGAATCTCCATATGGTACAGATATAATGGGAGGCTAATCGATGCCCGGGTGCGGTCAAGGGATGGCTCCCTATTGCTCAACCACGTTATGTATGCTGATGACTTGGTAATAGCTGCTCAGTCAGAGGAGGAGTTGGAGACGCTGCTGCTGAGACTGGAGCATGCCACTAAGAGGTGGGGCCTTACCATCAGCCCCACCAAAACTAAGCACCTGCCTGGGTATTTTGTACCATCGGGCACTCCACCACCACAACTCCCAATCGGTGATGGGGCAGTTGTGGAGAGAGTGGAGAGTTTCCCATACCTGGGCAGTGTGCTTATGACTGGCTCCAGTTTAACAGCAGAGGTCTCACTCCGAATCAGTCGAGCGGCAATATCTTTTCATCGGTTGCGTAACGCTGTGTGGAAGCTACCTGGTCTGTCGCTCCGCACTAAGCTTCAGGTCTTCTCGGCCACGGTCATTCCCTCCCTTCTCTATGCTTGCGAAACGTGGACCCCCCTAATGGAACATCTTCGCCGGTTAGAAACATTTAGGCTGGCCTGCCTACGATCCATCCTGGGTTTAACCAGACTGGATTGTGTGAGGAGCTCACAAATCCTTGAAAGATCTGGGCAGGGTCCCATCGGTGAGCTCCTCCGGCAGGCAAGGCTGCGATGGCTGGGTCATGTAGCCCGCATGCCCAGCCACCGCATGCCGAAACAGCTTTTGTTTGGCCGGATTGAGGGGGCTAAGCGGGCGCGGCACGGGCTAGAGAAGAGATGGAGTGATGTGGTACAGGAGGACGTGGAGCTGAGTGGACTTGCCGATGACTGGTACCAGCGGTGTCAAGATCGGCCTCTGTGGAGGAGGCTCGTGAAGGATGCTACTGGGCAGTTGGAGGCAGTCGCCCTCCAACAACAACGGAGGGCGGAGGAGCGACGCTCACAACAGCGAGCGGAGCGCCGGGTGGCTAAAGCACAGCAGGTTGGCACAGTAGGGGGCACAGGTGGTGCATCAGCCAGTCATCTCAGTCAGTCGACCCGTGGCACCTGGGTCTGCCCCGTGACCTCCTGCCAGCGGGCGTTCGACACTTCACGTGGCCTCAGGGTGCACATAGCCTGGCACAAGCGTCGTGGTGACGTCACCGCCACTTAGTGGCGAATGGCGGTTGTTGTTGTTGTTGTATGTGTGTAGGTGTGTGTAGGTGTGTGTGTAGGTGTGTGTATGTATGTGTGTAGGTGTGTGTGTATGTATGTGTGTAGGTGTGTATGTGTGGCCTCAGGGTGCACATAGCCTGGCACAAGCGTCGTGGTGACGTCACCGGCACTTAGTGACGAATGGCGGTTGTTGTTGTGTAGGTGTGTGTAGGTGTGTGTGTGTGTGGATATATGTGTGTGTGTGTATGTGTGTGTGTATGTGTGTATGTATATATGTATGTAGGTGTGTGTATGTATATATGTGTGTATGTGTGTGTGTAGGTGTGTGTATGTGTGTGTGTATGTGTGTGTCTATGTGTGTATGTGTGTGTGTAGGTGTGGTATAGACCGGCAGAGGTATGGGCAGTGCCACAGGCAGGGCCTGGCTGTAGAGCTGCATGGGCACCGGGACGTAGATCGGCACGGGGACGGGGATCATCACCAACCTCACCTCCCCTGTCTCCTCTACGGCACAGACACAGAGACACAGACACACACAGAGACACACAGAGACACACACACAGACACACACAGAGACACGGGGATCATCACCAACCTCACCTCCCCTGTCTCCTCTACGGCACAGACACAAAGACACACGCAGATACATAGATACACACAGAGACACACAGACACACACAGAGACACACACAGAGACACACACAGACACACACAGAGACACACAGAGACACACACAGAGACACGGGGATCATCACCAACCTCACCTCCACTGTCTCCTCTACGGCACAGACACAGAGACACACGCAGAGACACACGCAGATACATTGATACACAGAGACACACACAGAGACACACGCAGAGACACACAGAGACACACGCAGAGACACACACAGAGACACACAGACAGATAGATACACACAGACACACACAGACAGATAGATACACACAGACACACACAGACAGATAGACAGAGACACAGACAACAACAACAACCGCCATTCGCGACTAAGTGGCGGTGACGTCACCACGACGCTTGTGCCAGGCCATGTGCACCTTGAGGCCACGTGAAGTGTCGAACGCCCGCTGGCAGGTCACGGGGCAGACCCAGGTGCCACGGGTCGACTGACTGAGATGACTGGCTGATGCACCACCTGTGCCCCCTACTGTGCCAACCTGCTGTGCTTTAGCCACCCGGCGCTCCGCTCGTTGTTGTGAGCGTCGCTCCTCCGCCCTCCGTTGTTGTTGGAGGGCGACTACCTCCAACTGCCCAGTAGCATCCTTCACGAGCCTCCTCCACAGAGGCCGATCTTGACACCGCTGGTACCAGTCATCGGCAAGTCCAATCAGCTCCACGTCCTACTGTACCACATCACTCCATCTCTTCTCTAGCCCGTGCCGCGCCCGCTTAGCCCCCTCAATCCGGCCGAACAAAAGCTGTTTCGGCATGCGGTGGCTGGGCATGCGTGCTACATGACCCAGCCATCGCAGCCTTCCCCGCCGGAGGAGCTCACCGATGGGACCTTGCCCAGATCTTTCAAGGCTTTGTGAGCTGCTCACACAATCCAGTCTGGTTAAACCCAGGATGGATCGTAGGCAGGCCAGCCTAAATGTTTCTAACCGGCGAAGATGTTCCATTAGGGGGGTCCACGTTTCGCAAGCGTAGAGAAGGGAGGGAATGACCGTGGCCGAGAAGACCTGAAGCTTAGTGCGGAGCGACAGACCAGGTAGCTTCCACACAGCGTTACGCAACCGATGAAAAGATATTGCCACTCGACTGATTCAGAGTGAGACCTCTGCTGTTAAACTGGAACCAGTCATAAGCACACTGCCCAGGTATGGGAAACTCTCCACTCTCTCCACAACTGCCCCATCACCGATTGGGAGTTGTGGGGGTGGAGTGTCCGATGGTACAAAATACCCAGGCAGGTGCTTAGTTTTGGTGGGGCTGATGGTAAGGCCCCACCTCTTAGTGGCAAGCTCCAGTCTCAGCAGCAGCGTCTCCAACTCCTCCTCTGAGCAGCTATTACCAAATCATCAGCATACATAACGTGGTTGAGCAATAGGGAGCCATCCCTTGACCACACCCGGGCATCGATCAGCCTCCCATTATATCTGTACCATATGGAGATTCCCCCGGTACAGCTATTGAAGGCTTCACGAAATACGTGGTCAAAATAGATGTTAAATAATGTGGGAGCCAGAGGACATCCCTGTCGCACCCCAAGGTGTACAGGGAATGGCTCTGACTCCCGGCCACGTAGTTTTACCCGGGCCCGCTCACCATCATGAAGGTCCTTAATGATCGTGAGCAGAGGGTCAGGTACTCCAAAAGCACGAAGAACGACCCAGAGCCCAGGCCTACTGATGGTATCATAGGCCTTGACCAGGTCAATAAAGCAGAGATGTAGGTCTTGTTGGAATTCCCTACACCTCTGCTGTAGCAGACGGACAGAAAATATGGCATCTGTGCAGGACCGCCCTTTCCTGAAACCGCATTGGGGCTCCGCAAGCCTCTCCTCAGCGTGCCTGGCAAGGCGATGCTGAATAATCCTTGCCAGGACCTTTCCCGGCACACTGAGGAGTGAGATGCCCCTGTAGTTGTTACAGTTTGTGCGGTCCCCCTTCTTAAAAAGGGGGACCACCAGGGCATCCTTCCAATCCTGCGGAACCCGTCCAGTGGTCCAGACTGTTGTTATGATGTCATATAGGGCAGTCTGTGCACAAACGCCACCCTCCCTCAGCATTTCGCTTGGGAGATCATCTCTGCCCGCTGCTTTTCCTGGTCTCAGACTCCAGATCGCCTTCAGTAATTCCTCAACAGATGGCACCTCAGCCAGCCACTCACAGGGGGTGACTTCTTCCAATATTTGAGGCACCGCAGCCTCAGCAGGGTCATCCTCACTTTGTGCCACGATGTTTTCCTGGCTGAGGGATTTTCCCTCCCCCAGGACCTCACAGAAATGCTCAGCAAATCTGCAAACCTGTTCCTGGGGGTCGGAGATTGGATCACCATTTTTTCCCCTAATGATGGTAATAGGTGTGGTGCTGCAGGTTACTTTTTTGATGGAGTTAAATAGAGATTTGTGATCACGGGCCACTGAGGCAGACTCCATCTCCTCAGCAACCCGCGACCACCACCCATCCTTGCAGCGCCTCACGGCTCTCCGAACCTCCGAGCGAAGGCTGCGGTAAGCCTCCTCATTCTCTGACGTGGGATTCTGTAGCCGATGACAGTGGGCCTGTCGCCTTTTCTCAACCATCCTGAAACATCTCCTCTGTCAGCCAGGGTCTCTAGGGAGGTCTGGACCGCGTACCTAAAGCAGCCATTGCAGCTGCATGAGTCACAGTCCTAAACCTCGCCCATTTACCCTCGACATCAGGAGGAGTGGGGGACGATGCCAATCCCAGCCGCAAGCGATGATGAAATTCTCGCTTGCAACTTTCATCAGATAACTGAGACCAGGCCACTTTAGGTAGGAATGTGGTCCTGGGTGTACACCCACCACCGGAGTGAAAGAATGGCAGGTGCATCTTACAGATGACTAGTCGATGGTCAGAGGGCAGATCAGCTCCACGGTAGGTCCTGGTGTCAAGGAAATGGGCTCGCATCCGCTGGTCCATCACTATGTAGTCCAGCAGATGTTCTTGCTTGGACCCGGCATGCATCCATGATGTTGTGTGGATGCACCGATGCCGGAACAGCGTGTTGGTAATTACAAGCCCATGGGCTGCACAACAATCTAGCAGCCTCCTACCGTTGTTATTGAGCTGATGTGGCCCATGCCCTCCAATCACTCCAGACCAGGTGCCAGTATCATGACCAACTCAGGCATTGAAGTCACCCAACATGATGACTCTATCCCAAGGGGCCATTTTAGCCAGCACCTGTGACAGGAGGTCATGGAAGGCATTTGACTCATCGGCCTTGCCTGCATCCCTCCACGGATGTTCATCTTCGGTGGGGGCATAAGTAACCACGACCACAACTCCTCGCCTCCGGTTGATGGGAAGGCGAGCCCAAAGTAGCCTGGGGCTTACAGCTTCCCACACCTCACAGCCACGCCACCACGCCCCCTTCATTATTTTGTTCAGAAGAAGAGCCACTCCCTGTTGTTTGGCAGTCTGCTGCCCCGAGTAGAGGACTGTCCACCCCTCATGGTGGCAGGAGCCAGAGCCGGTCCACCGGACCTCCTGAATGCCACAGATCCAGGCGGTACCGGTCCAGCTCCCGACAGAGGAGTACAGACAGACACACACAGACAGATAGATACACACAGACACACACAGACAGATAGACAGAGACACAGACACACAGACACACACATACACACAGAGAGACACACACAGACACACAAACACACAGACAGAGGCACACACAGAGAGATAGATACACACAGACACACAGACAGATAGATGCATACAGACACACACAGACAGATAGACAGAGAGAGACACAGACACACACAGAAACACACAGACAGAGACACACACAAACAGACACACACAGAGAGACCCACAGACACGTGTCTCTCACCTCTCTGTGTGTACCGTGCCTCTGTCTCTATGCTTCTCTCTGTGCGTCTCTGTGTGTGTCTCTGTGTGTGTCTGTGTGTGTGTCTCTGTGTGTGTCTGTGTGTGTGTCTCTGTGTGTCTCTGTGTGTGTCTCTGTATCTGTGTGTCCTCCCATCTGTCTGTGTGCACCGTGTCTCTGTGTGTGTCTCTGTGTCTCTGCGTGTCTCTGTGTGTGTCTCTGTGTGTCTCTGTGTGTGTCTCTGTGTGTCTCTGTGTCTCTGTGTGTGTCTGTGTGTGTCTCTGTGTGTCCTCCCACCTGTATGTGTGCACTGTGTCTCTGTGTGTGTCTCTGTGTGTGTCTCTGTCTCTGCATGTCTCTGTGTGTGTCTCTGTGTGTCTCTGTGTGTCTCTGTGTGTGTCTTCCCACCTGTCTGTGTGCACCGTGTCTGTGTGTTTGTGTGTGTCTCTGTGTGTGTGTCTGTGTGTGTGTGTCTCTGTGTGTGTCTGTGTGTGTCTCTGTGTGTGTCTCTGTGTCTCTGTGTGTGTCTCTGTGTGTGTCTCTGTGTGTGTCTCTGTGTGTATCTCTGTGTGTGTCTCGGTGTGTGTCTCGGTGTGTGTCTCTGTGTGTCTGTGTGTGTCTCTGTCTGTGTCTGTGTGTGTCTCTGTGTGTGTCTCTGTGTGTGTCTCTGTGTGTGTCTCCGTGTGTGTCTGTGTGTGTCTCCGTGTGTGTCTGTGTGTGTCTCTGTGTCTGTCTGTGTGTGTCTATGTGTGTCTCTGTGTGTGTCTGTGTGTGTCTGTGTGTGTGTCTGTGTGTGTGTCTCTGTGTGTGTCTCTGTGTGTGTCTCTGTGTCTCTGTGTGTCCTCCCACCTGTCTGTGGGTACCGTGTCTCTGTGTGTCTCTGCGTGTGTCTCTGTGTGTCACTCTGTGCCTCTGTGTGTGTCTGTGTGTGTCTCTGTGTCTCTGTGTCTGTGTGTGTCTGTGTCTCTGTGTCTCTGTCTGTGTGTGTCTCTGTGTGTGTCTCTGTGTCTGTGTGTCTCTGTGTGTGTGTCTCTGTTTCTCTGTGTGTGTCTCTGTGTCTCTGTGTGTGTCTCTGTGTGTGTCTCTGTGTCTCTGTCTCTGTGTGTATTCCCACCTGTCTGTGTGTCTCTGTGTGTGCACCGTGTCTCTGTGTCTCTGTGTGTGTGTCTCTGTGTCTCTATGTGTGTCTCTGTATTCCCACCTGTCTGTGTGCACCGTGTCTCTGTGTCTCTGTGTGTGTGTGTCTCTGTGTCTCTGTGTGTGTCTCTGTGTGTGTCTCTGTGTGTGTCTGTGTGTGTCTCTGTGTGTGTCTCTGTGTGTGTCTCTGTGTGTGTCTCTGTGTGTGTCTCTGTGTGTGTCTCTGTGTGTGTGTCTCTGTGTGTGTCTCTGTGTGTGTGTCTGTGTGTGTGTGTCTCTGTGTGTGTCTGTGTGTGTCTCTGTGTGTGTCTGTGCGTCTCTGTGTGTCTCTGTGTGTCTCTGTGTGTGTCTCTGTGTGTGTCTCTGTGTCTCTGTGTGTCTGTGTGTGTCTCTGTGTCTCTGTGTGTGTCTCTGTGTCTCTGTGTGTGTCTCTGTGTGTCTCTGTGTGTCTCTGTGTGTCTCTGTGTCTCTGTGTGTGTCTGTGTGTGTCTCTGTGTCTCTGTGGGTCTGTGTGTGTCTGTGTCTCTGTGTCTCTGTCTGTGTGTGTCTCTGTGTGTCTCTGTGTATTCCCACCTGTCTGTGTGCACCGTGTCTCTGTGTCTCACTGTGTGTGTCTCTGTCTGTCTCTGTGTGTCTCTGTGTGTGTGTCTGTGTGTGTCTGTGTGTGTCCTCCCACCTGTCTGTGTGCACCATGTCTCTGTGTCTCTGTGTGTGTGTCTCTGTGTGTGTCTCACTGTGTGTGTCTCTGTGTCTCTGTGTGTATGTGTGTGTCTCTGTGTGTCTGTGTGTGTCCTCCCACCTGTCTGTGTGCACCGTGTCTCCGTGTCTCTGTGTGTGTGTCTCTGTGTGTGTCTCTGTGTGTCTCTGTGTGTCTGTGTGTGTGTCTGTGTGTGTGTCTCTGTGTGTGTCTCTGTGTGTCTCTGTGTGTCTGTGTGTGTCTCTGTGTGTCTGTGTGTGTCCTCCCACCTGTCTGTGTGTGTCTGTGTGTGTGTGTCTGTGTGTGTCTCACTGTGTGTGTCTCTGTGTCGCTGTGTCTCTCTATCCCACCTGTCTGTGTGCACCGTGTCTCTGTGTGTGTCTCTTTGTGTGTCTCACTGTGTGTGTCTCTGTGTCTCTGTGTCTCTGTGTGTCTGTGTGTGTCCTCCCACCTGTCTGTGTGCACCGTGTCTCTGTGTGTGTCTCTGTGTGTGTCTCTGTGTGTGTCTGTGTGTGTGTCTGTGTGTCTCACTGTGTGTGTCTCTGTGTGTGTCTCTGTGTGTGTCTCTGTGTGTGTGTCTGTGTGTCTCACTGTGTGTGTCTCTGTGTGTCTGTGTGTGTGTCTGTGTGTGTCTGTGTGTGTCCTCCCACCTGTCTGTGTGCACCGTGTCTCTGTGTGTGTCTCTGTGTCTCTGTGTGTCTCTGTGTGTCTCTGTGTGTCTGTGTGTGTCTCTGTGTGTCTCTGTGTGTCTCTGTGTGTTTCCCCACCTGTGTGTGTGCACCGTGTCTCTGTGTGTGTCTCTTTGTGTGTCTCTGTGTGTCTGTGTGTGTCTCTGTGTGTGTGTCTGTGTGTGTCTGTGTGTGTCCTCCCACCTGTCTGTGTGCACCATGTCTCTGTGTCTCTGTGTGTGTGTCTCTGTGTGTGTCTCACTGTGTGTGTCTCTGTGTCTCTGTGTGTATGTGTGTGTCTCTGTGTGTCTGTGTGTGTCCTCCCACCTGTCTGTGTGCACCGTGTCTCTGTGTCTCACTGTGTGTGTCTCTGTCTGTCTCTGTGTGTCTCTGTGTGTGTGTCTGTGTGTGTCTGTGTGTGTCCTCCCACCTGTCTGTGTGCACCATGTCTCTGTGTCTCTGTGTGTGTGTCTCTGTGTGTGTCTCACTGTGTGTGTCTCTGTGTCTCTGTGTGTATGTGTGTGTCTCTGTGTGTCTGTGTGTGTCCTCCCACCTGTCTGTGTGCACCGTGTCTCCGTGTCTCTGTGTGTGTGTCTCTGTGTGTGTCTCTGTGTGTCTCTGTGTGTCTGTGTGTGTGTCTGTGTGTGTGTCTCTGTGTGTGTCTCTGTGTGTCTCTGTGTGTCTGTGTGTGTCTCTGTGTGTCTGTGTGTGTCCTCCCACCTGTCTGTGTGTGTCTGTGTGTGTGTGTCTGTGTGTGTCTCACTGTGTGTGTCTCTGTGTCGCTGTGTCTCTCTATCCCACCTGTCTGTGTGCACCGTGTCTCTGTGTGTGTCTCTTTGTGTGTCTCACTGTGTGTGTCTCTGTGTCTCTGTGTCTCTGTGTGTCTGTGTGTGTCCTCCCACCTGTCTGTGTGCACCGTGTCTCTGTGTGTGTCTCTGTGTGTGTCTCTGTGTGTGTCTGTGTGTGTGTCTGTGTGTCTCACTGTGTGTGTCTCTGTGTGTGTCTCTGTGTGTGTCTCTGTGTGTGTGTCTGTGTGTCTCACTGTGTGTGTCTCTGTGTGTCTGTGTGTGTGTCTGTGTGTGTCTGTGTGTGTCCTCCCACCTGTCTGTGTGCACCGTGTCTCTGTGTGTGTCTCTGTGTCTCTGTGTGTCTCTGTGTGTCTCTGTGTGTCTGTGTGTGTCTCTGTGTGTCTCTGTGTGTCTCTGTGTGTTTCCCCACCTGTGTGTGTGCACCGTGTCTCTGTGTGTGTCTCTTTGTGTGTCTCTGTGTGTCTGTGTGTGTCTCTGTGTGTGTGTCTGTGTGTGTCTGTGTGTGTCTCTGTGTCTCTGTGTGTCTGTGTGTGTCTCTCTGTGTGTGTCTCTGTGTCTCTGTGTGTCTGTGTGTGTCCTCCCACCTGTCTGTGTGCACCGTGTCTCTGTGTGTGTCTCACTGTGTGTGTCTCTGTGTCTCTGTGTGTCTCACTCTGTGTGTGTCTCTGTGTCTCTGTGTGTCTGTGTGTGTCTCTGTGTGTCCTCCCACCTGTCTGTGTGCACCGTGTCTCTGTGTGCGTCTCAATGTGTGTGTCTCTCTGTGTCTCTGTGTGTCTGTGTGTGTGTCTGTGTGTCTGTGTGTGTCCTCCCACCTGTCTGTGTGTCTCCGTGTCTCTGTGTGTCTCTGTGTGTCTGTGTGTGTCTCTGTGTGTGTCTCACTGTGTGTGTCTGTGTGTCTGTGTGTGTGTGTGTGTCTCTGTGTCTGTGTCTCTGTGTGTCTGTGTGTGTCCTCCCACCTGTCTGTGTGCACCGTGTCTCTGTGTGTGTCTCTGTGTGTCTCTGTGTGTCTCTGTGTCTGTGTGTGTCTCTGTATTCCCACCTGTCTGTGTGCACCGTGTCTCTGTGTCTCGTTGTGTGTCTCACTGTGTGTGTCTCTGTGTCTCTGTGTCTCTGTGTGTCTGTGTGTGTGTCTCACTGTGTGTGTCTCTGTGTGTCTGTGTGTGTGTGTCTCTGTGTCTCTGTGTGTGTGTGTCTCACTGTGTGTGTCTCTGTGTGTCTCTGTGTGTGTGTCTCTGTGTGTCTGTGTGTGTCCTCCCACCTGTCTGTGTGCACCGTGTCTCTGTGTGTCTCTGTGTGTCTGTGTGTGTGTCTGTGTGTGTGTCTCTGTGTGTCTCTGTTTCTCTGTGTGTGTCTCTGTGTGTCTCTGTGTGTCTGTGTGTGTCCTCCCACCTGTCTGTGTGTGTGTCTCTGTGTGTCTGTGTCTCTGTATTCCCACCTGTCTGTGTGCACCGTGTCTCCGTGTCGATGCTGCAGGACGTCGCTTTGCTGAAGACCACTGGCCGGCACAGAACTGACTTGTTCTTCAGAGGCTTGGAGGGCGGAGGCTGCAATACACAGCAGCAGCAGAATCATCAGCATCAGCATCATCATCATCAGCAGCAGCAGCATCATCATCATCAGCAGCAGCATCAGCAGCATCATCATCAACATCATCATTATCAGCACCACCACCATCATCATCACCACCACCATCAGCACCACCACCATCATCAGTAGCAGCATCATCATCAGTAGCAGCATCATCATCATCAGCAGCACCACCATCATCAGCAGCACCACCACCACCATCATCACCACCACCACCATCATCATCATCAGCACCACCACCACCACCACCATCATCATCATCACCACCACCATCATCATCATCACCACCACCACCATCATCACCACCATCATCACCACCACCACCACCATCATCACCACCATCACCACCACCATCATCACCACCACCACCATCATCATCACCACCACCACCACCATCATCATCATCAGCACCACCACCATCATCATCAGCACCATCATCATCACCACCACCACCACCACCATCATCACCACCACCACCACCATCATCACCACCATCACCACCACCATCATCATCATCAGCACCACCACCATCATCATCAGCACCATCATCATCATCACCACCATCATCACCACCACCACCACCACCATCGCCACCATCATCATCATCACCACCATCATCATCATCACCACCACCACCATCATCATCAGCACCACCACCACCATCATCAGCAGCATCATCATCATCAGCAGCGTGTTGGTGAGGGGCAGTGGTGAACCGACCTTGGACACTTGCACACCCCTGGAACAACTCTTCGGTGTCGTCACTGAGAACAGAGGAAGCGGAACGTCGCCTGAACGTTAGGAACGTCGCCTGAACGTTAGGAACGTCGCCTGAACGTTAGGAACGTCGCCTGAACGTTAGGAACGTCGCATGAACGTTAGGTCTGGAACGTGGCCTGAACGTTAGGAACGTCGCCTGAACGTTAGGTCTGGAACGTGGCCTGAACGTTAGGAACGTCGCCACAACGTTGGGACTGGAACGTCGCCTGAACGTTAGGTCTGGAACGTCGCCGTGTCTCTCCCCGTGTGTCTCCCCGTGTCTCTGTGTGTATCCTCGTGTCTCCCCCGTGTCTCCCCCGGGTGTCTCCCCCGTGTGCCTCTTTGTTTCCGTGTCTCTCCCCCGTGTGTCTCCTAGCATGTCTCCCAGTGTCTCTCAGTGTCTCCCCAGTGTCTCCCAGTGTCTCTCAGTGTCTCCCCCGTGTCTCCCAGTGTCTCTCAGTGTCTCCCAGTGTCTCCCCCGTGTCTCCCAGTGTCTCTCAGTGTCTCCCCCGTGTCTCCCAGTGTCTCTTAGTGTCTCCCAGTGTCTCCCCCATGTCTCCCAGTGTCTCTCAGTGTCTCCCAGTGTCTCCCCCGTGTCTCCCAGTGTCTCTCAGTGTCTCCCAGTGTCTCCCCCGTGTGTCTCCTAGCATGTCTCCCAGTGTCTCTCAGTGTCTCCCCGTGTGTCTCCGTGTCTCCCCCGTGTGTCTCCGTGTCTCTCCCCCGTGTGTCTCCGTGTCTCCCCCGTGTCTCCGTGTGTCTCCGTGTATCTCCCCGTGTCTCCCCCGTGTCTCTGTGTGTCTCCGTGTGTCTCCCCCGTGTGTCTCCGTGTGTGTCTCCCCCGTGTCTCTGTGTGTCTCCCCCGTGTGTCTCCGTGTGTCTCCGTGTCTCCCCCGTCTCTCCCACGTGTGTCCCTGTGTGTCTCCCCCGTGTGTCTCCGTGTCTCCCCCGTGTCTCTGTGTGTCTCCCCCGTGTGTCTCCGTGTGTCTCCCCCGTGTCTCCGTGTCTCCCCGTGCGTCTCCCCCGTCTCTCCCCCGTGTGTCTCCGTGTCTCCCCCGTGTCTCTGTGTGTCTCCGTGTGTCTCCCCCGTGTGTCTCCGTGTCTCCCCCGTGTCTCCGTGTCTCCCCCGTGTCTCTCCGTGTCTCCGTGTGTGTCTCCCCCGTGTGTCTCCGTGTGTCTCCGTGTCTCCCCTGTGTCTCTGTCTCTCCGTGTCTCCCCCGTGTCTCTGTGTCTCCCCCGTGTCTCCCCCGTGTCTCTGTGTCTCCCCCGTGTCTCCGTGTGTCTCCGTGTCTCCCCCGAGTGTCTCCGTGCGAGTCCCACCAGGCAAGTCACACGGCACCATCGTCCCCACATCCGGAATGTTCTTCATCGCCTTGTCAGGCACTGACACAAACATCAACGTCATCATCATCATCATCAGCCTTAACATCATCATCATCAGCCTTCACATCATCATCATCAGCCTTAACATCATCATCAGCCTTAACATCATCATCATCAGCCTTAACATCATCATCAGCCTTAACATCATCATCATCATCAGCGTTAACATCATCATCATCAGCCTTAACATCATCATCATCAGCCTTAACATCATCATCATCAGCCTTAACATCATCATCATCAGCCTTAACATCATCATCATTATCAGCGTCAACGTCATCATCATCATCAGCCTTAACATCATCATCATCAGCCTTAACATCATCATCAGCCTTAACATCATCAGCCTTAACATCATCATCAGCCTTAACATCATCATCATCAGCGTTAACATCATCATCAGCCTTAACATCATCATCATCATCAGCCTTAACATCAACATCATCATCATCATCAGCCTTAACATCATCATCATCAGCCTTAACATCATCATCATCATCAGCCTTCACATCATCATCATCAGCCTTCACATCATCAGCCTTTATATCATCATCATCAGCCTTCACATCATCATCAGCCTTAACCTCATCATCATTAGCCTTCACATCATCATCATCAGCATCATCACCAACCTTCACATCATCATCATCAGCCTTCACATCATCATCAACATCATCATCAGCCTTCACATCATCATCAACATCATCATCATCACCAGCCTTGACTTCATCAGCCTTAACCTCATCATCATCAGCCTTAAAATCATCATCATCATCAGCCTTCACATCATCATCAACATCATCAGCCTTAACATCATCATCATCAGCCTTCACATCATCATCAGCCTTCACATCATCAGCATCAGCCTTAACCTCATCATCATCAGCCTTCACGTCATCATCATCAGCAGCATTATCATCATCATCAGCAGCCTTCACATCATCATCATCATCAGCCTTCACATCATCATCAGCCTTCACATCATCATCATCAGCCTTCACATCATCATAATCAGCCTTTACATCATCATCATCAGCCTTCACATCATCATCAGCAGCAGCATTATCATCATCAGCCTTGACATCATCATCATCATCATCAGCCTTAACCTCATCATCATCAGCCTTAACATCATCACCATCATCAGCCTTTACATCATCATCATCAGCCTTCACATCATCATCATCAGCCTTCACATCATCACCATCAACATCATCATCAGCCTTAACCTCATCATCATCAGCCTTAACCTCATCATCAGCCTTCACATCATCATCATCAGCCTTAACCTCATCATCATCAGCCTTCACATCATCATCATCAGCCTTAACCTCATCATCATCAGCCTTAACCTCATCATCAGCCTTCACATCATCATCATCAGCCTTAACCTCATCATCATCAGCCTTCACATCATCATCATCAGCCTTAACCTCATCATCATCAGCCTTCACATCATCATCATCATATTCTTGGTTATTTCGGTAAAGTCACCACGTAGAAGGGAAACAATAAAATAATAAAAATATGTATCGTTTAATATATATTTTGTATTTCATTGTTTCCCTTCTACGTGGTGGTGACTTTACCGAAAGAACCAAGAAAATGAATCCCTGCACTCTCGAAAGCTTTAAAATCATCATCATCAACATCATCACCACCAGCCTTCACATCATCATCATAATCAGCCTTTACATCATCATCATCAGCCTTCACATCATCATCATCA
Source organism: Petromyzon marinus (assembly GCF_010993605.1). Lineage (NCBI taxonomy): Eukaryota > Metazoa > Chordata > Hyperoartia > Petromyzontiformes > Petromyzontidae > Petromyzon > Petromyzon marinus. Next base: position 280,916 of record NW_022638155.1, on the reverse strand, counting down.
GCCTTCACATCATCAGCCTTTATATCATCATCATCAGCCTTCACATCATCATCATCAGCCTTCACATCATCAGCAGCCTTAACCTCATAATCATTAGCCTTCACATCATCATCATCAGCAGCAGCATCATCATCACCAGCCTTCACATCATCATCATCAGCCTTCACATCATCATCAACATCATCATCAGCCTTCACATCATCATCAGCAGCATCATCATCATCATCACCAGCCTTCACATCATCATCATCAGCCTTCACATCATCATCAACATCATCATCAGCCTTCACATCATCATCAACATCATCAGCCTTAACATCATCATCAGCCTTCACATCATCATCAGCCTTCAAATCATCAGCATTAACCTCATCATCATTAGCCTTCACATCATCATCATCAGCAGCATCATCAGCATCATCACCAGCCTTCACATCATCATCATCAGCCTTCACATCATCATCAACATCAGCCTTCACATCATCATCATCAGCAGCATCATCATCATCATCACCAGCCTTCACATCATCATCATCAGCCTTCACATCATCATCAACATCATCATCATCAGCCTTCACATCATCATCAACATCATCAGCCTTAACATCATCATCATCAGCCTTCACATCATCATCAGCCTTCACATCATCAGCATCAGCCTTAACCTCATCATCATTAGCCTTCACATCATCATCATCAGCAGCATCATCAGCATCATCACCAGCCTTCACATCATCATCATCAGCCTTCACATCATCATCATCATCAGCCTTCACATCATCATCAACATCATCATCAGCCTTCACATCATCATCAGCAGCATCATCATCATCATCACCAGCCTTCACATCATCATCAGCCTTCACATCATCATCAACATCATCATCAGCCTTCACATCATCATCAACATCATCAGCCTTAACATCATCATCATCAGCCTTCACATCATCATCAGCCTTCACATCATCAGCATCAGCCTTAACCTCATCATCATTAGCCTTCACATCATCATCATCAGCAGCATCATCATCATCATCACCAGCCTTCACATCATCATCATCAGCCTTCACATCATCATCACCAGCCTTCACATCATCACCACCAGCCTTCACATCATCATAATCAGCCTTTACATCATCATCATCAGCCTTCACATCATCATCATCATCAGCCTTCACATCATCAGCCTTTATATCATCATCATCAGCCTTCACATCATCATCATCAGCCTTCACATCATTAGCAGCCTTAACCTCATCATCATTAGCCTTCACATCATCATCATCATCAGCAGCAGCATCATCATCACCAGCCTTCACATCATCATCATCAGCCTTCACATCATCATCAACATCATCATCAGCCTTCACATCATCATCAGCAGCATCATCATCATCATCATCACCAGCCTTCACATCATCATCATCAGCCTTCACATCATCATCAACATCATCATCAGCCTTCACATCATCATCAACATCATCAGCCTTAACATCATCATCATCAGCCTTCACATCATCATCAGCCTTCACATCATCAGCATCAGCCTTAACCTCATCATCATTAGCCTTCACATCATCATCATCAGCAGCATCATCAGCATCATCACCAGCCTTCACATCATCATCATCAGCCTTCACATCATCATCACCAGCCTTCACATCATCATCATCAGCCTTCACATCATCATCATCACCACCACCACCACCAGAGAGGCCCGCCCCGAACCGGCGTGTCTCCGGCACAATCTGAGCGAGACTTTCGGCTGGTCACGGTGCTGCCATGATTTCACCGCGAGGTATCGAGGAGGGCAACACCCAGCCCACTCGCACGCGTCCAGAGACCCCCGGCCGGCGGCACTGCCCACGTCCACCGTAGCAGCGTGAACGGCACCGCACAGCCACCGTCACCACCACGATCATCACCACCGTCACCACCACGATTGTCACCACCGTCACCACCACCGTCACCCGTCACCACCGTCATCACCACGATCTTCACCCATCACCACCGTCATTACCACCGTCATCACCACCATCATCATCACGATCATCATCACGATCATCACCACCGTTATCACCACCGTCATCACCACGATCGTCACCACCGTCATCACCACCATCACCCATCACCACCGTCATCACCACCGTCATCACCACCGTCATCACCACGATCATCACCACGATCATCACCACGATCATCACCACCGTCATCACCACGATCATCACCACCGTCATCACCACGATCGTCACCACCGTGACCACCACCACTCCTGTTACCACCACCACCACCACCACTCTCACTACCAGCACCACCAATGTCACCAGCACCACCACCCCCACCACCACTCTTCACTACCACTCTCACTACCAGTATCACCACTGTTACCATCACCACCACCACCACTCTCACTACCAGCACCACCACTGTTACCACCACCACCACCACTCTCACTACCACTCTCACTACCAGTATCACCACTGTTACCATCACCACCACCACCACCACCACTCTTCACTACCACTCTCACTACCAGTATCACCACTGTTACCATCACCACCACCACCACCACTCTTCACTACCACTCTCACTACCAGTATCACCACTGTTACCATCACCACCACCACTCTCACTACCAGCACCACCACTGTTACCATCACCACCACCACTCTCACTACCAGCACCACCACTGTTACCATCACCACCCCACCACCACCACCACTCTCACTACCAGTATCACCACTGTTACCATCACCACCCCCACCACCACCACCACTCTCACTACCAGTATCACCACTGTTACCATCACCACCACCACCACTCTCACTACCAGTATCACCACTGTCACCAGCACCACCACCACCACTCTCACTACCAGCACCACCACCACCACCACCACCACTCTCACTACCAGCACCACCACTGTCACCAGCACCAGCACCACCACCACCACTCTCACTACCACTCTCACTACCAGTATCACCACTATTACCATCACCACCACCACCCCCACCACCACTCTCACTACCAGCACCACCAGTCACCACCTCCACCACCACCGTCACCACCACTATCGTAACCACCACCATAGTGGTAATGGTAGCAGTAGTCACCACCGCAGTAGTGGTAGTTAGTGCTGGTAGTAGTGGTAGTAGTGGTGGTAGTGGTGGTTAGTGATGGTAGTAGTGGTAGTTAGTGGTGGTAGTAGTGGTAGTTAGTGGTGGTAGTAGTGGTAGTTAGTGGTGGTAGTAGTGGTAGTTAGTGGTGGTAGTAGTGGTGGTAGTGGTAGTTAGTGCTGGTAGTAGTGGTAGTTAGTGGTGGTAGTAGTGGTGGTAGTGGTAGTTAGTGCTGGTAGTAGTGGTAGTTAGTGGTGGTAGTAGTGGTAGTTAGTGGTGGTAGTAGTGGTAGTTAGTGGTGGTAGTAGTGGTGGTAGTGGTAGTCAGTGGTGGTAGTAGTGGTAGTTAGTGCTGGTAGTAGTGGTAGTTAGTGGTGGTAGTAGTGGTAGTTAGTGATGGTGGTAGTGGTAGTTAGTGGTGGTAGTAGTTAGTTAGTGGTGGTAGTAGTGGTAGTTAGTGGTGGTAGTAGTTAGTTAGTGGTGGTGGTAGTGGTGGTAGTAGTGGTAGTAGTGGTGGTAGTAGTGGTGGTAGTAGTTAGTTGGTGGTGGTAGTAGTGGTAGTTAGTGGTGGTAGTAGTAGTTAGTTAGTGGTAGTTAGTGGTGGTAGTAGTAGTTAGTTAGTGGTAGTTAGTAGTAGTTAGTTAGTGGTAGTTAGTGGTGGTGGTAGTTAGTTAGTAGTAGTTAGTTAGTGGTAGTTAGTGGTGGTAGTAGTTAGTTAGTGGTGGTGGTAGTGGTAGTAGTGGTGGTAGTGGTAGTCAGTAGTGGTAGAGAGAGTTAGTGGTGGTGGTAGTAGTTAGTGGTGGTAGTAGTGGTAGTTAGTGGTGGTAGTAGTAGTTAGTTAGTGGTAGTTAGTGGTGGTGGTAGTAGTTAGTTAGTGGTAGTTAGTGGTGGTGGTGGTTGAGGGTGGCATTACTCACCTGGGTCGATGCGTCTTTGGGGGGCTTTCTTGGATCGCGGCGATGCACAGAAGGCGACCATACACTCGTGGTCACAGAAGTGGCGCATGTCAGCAGCCCACGGCAGAGACACGGTGAGCGCTGTGGACTTCTTTCCACACGCGTCGCACGGATACAGCTACACACACAGAGACACACAGAGACACACACAGACACACACACACAGACACACACAGACACAGATACACACACACACAGACACACACACAGACACACACACACACAGATACACACACACAGACACACACACACACACAGACACACACACACAGACACACACACACACACAGACACACACAGACACACACACAGACACACACACAGACACACAGACACACACACAGACACACACACACACAGACACACACAGACACGCACACAGACACACACACAGACACACACACACACAGACAGACACACACACACAGACACACACAGACACACACACACGGAGACACGGAGACACAGACACACACACACACAGAGACACACGCACACACACAGAGACACACACACAGAGACACACACACACAGAGACACACGCACACACACAGAGACACACACACAGATACACAGAGACACACACAGAGATACACAGAGACACACACACACAGAGACACACACAGAGACACAGAGACACACACACGGAGACACGGTGAGCGCCATGAACTTCAGATGCGTCGCACAGGTACAGCTCCACACACAGAGACAAAAACACACAGAGACACAAAGATACAGAGACAGATAGAGACACAGAGACACAGAGAGAGACACAAAGATACAGAGACAGACAGAGACACAGAGACACAAAGATACAGAGACACAAAGATACAGAGACACAAAGATACAGAGACAGATAGAGACACAGAGACACAGAGAGAGACACAAAGATACAGAGACAGACAGAGACACAGAGACACAAAGATACAGAGACACAAAGATACAGAGACAGATAGAGACACAGAGACACAGAGAGAGACACAAAGATACAGAGACAGACAGAGACACAAAGATACAGAGACACAAAGATACAGAGACACAAAGATACAGAGACAGATAGAGACACAGAGACACAGAGAGAGACACAAAGATACAGAGACAGACAGAGACACAGAGACACAAAGATACAGAGACACAAAGATACAGAGACAGATAGAGACACAGAGACACAGAGAGAGACACAAAGATACAGAGACAGACAGAGACACAGAGACACAAAGATACAGAGACACAAAGATACAGAGACAGATAGAGACACAGAGAGAGACACAAAGATACAGAGACAGACAGAGACACAGAGACACAAAGATACAGAGACACAAAGATACAGAGACAGATAGAGACACAGAGACACAGAGAGAGACACAAAGATACAGAGACAGACAGAGACACAGAGACACAAAGATACAGAGACACAAAGATACAGAGACACAAAGATACAGAGACAGATAGAGACACAGAGACACAGAGAGAGACACAAAGATACAGAGACAGACAGAGACACAGAGACACAAAGATACAGAGACACAAAGATACAGAGACAGATAGAGACACAGAGACACAGAGAGAGACACAAAGATACAGAGACAGACAGAGACACAGAGACACAAAGATACAGAGACACAAAGATACAGAGACAGATAGAGACACAGAGAGAGACACAAAGATACAGAGACAGACAGAGACACAGAGACACAAAGATACAGAGACACAAAGATACAGAGACAGATAGAGACACAGAGACACAGAGAGAGACACAGAGATACAGAGACAGACAGAGACACAGAGACACAAAGATACAGAGACACAAAGATACAGAGACAGATAGAGACACAGAGACACAGAGAGAGACACAAAGATACAGAGACAGACAGAGACACAAAGATACAGAGACACAAAGATACAGAGACAGATAGAGACACAGAGACACAGAGCGAGACACAAAGATACAGAGACAGATACAGACACAGAGACACACAGAGAGACACAGCGAGATAGAGACACAGAGACACAGAGATACAGAGACAGATAGAGACACAGAGAGAGACACAGCGAGATAGAGACACAGAGACACAAAGATACAAAGACAGATAGAGACACAGAGAGACAGAAAGATACAAAGACAGATATACACAGAGACACAGAGAGAGACACAGCGAGATAGAGACAGAGACAGAGTGACACAGAAAGACAGACACAGCGAGATAGAGACACAGAGAGAGACACAAAGATACAGAGACAGAGAGACACAAAGATACAGAGACACACAGAGACACAGAGAGAGACACAGCGAGATAGAGACACCGAGACACAGAGAGACACAAAGATAGAGATACAGAGAGAGACACAGAGAGACACAAAGATACAGAGACAGATAGAGACACAGAGACAGAGAGAGACACAGCGAGATAGAGACAGGGAGACACAGAGTGACACAGAGAGACAGAGACACAGAGAGAGACACAAAGACACAGAGACAGAGAGACACAAAGATACAGAGACACAAAGATACAGAGACACAGAGAGACACACAGAGACACAGAGACAGACACACACAGAGGCCTGAGGTCTGGCTAAGGCCTAGCAGGGGCCTAGTAGAGTCCTATCTGAGGTCAGGCAGGGGCCTAGCTGAGGCCTAGCCGAGGCTTGGCTGAGGCCTAACAGAGGGCTTAGCTGAGCCTAGCTGAGGCCTAGCTGAGGCCTAGCTGAGGCCAAGCTGAGGCCTAGCTGAAGCCTAGCTGAGGCCTAGCTGAAGCCTAACAAGGGCCTGGCTGAGGCCTAGCTGAGGCCTGAGGCTTAGCTGAGGCCTAGCTGAAGCCTATCTGAGGCCTAGCTGAGGCCTAGCTGAGGCCTAGCTGAAGCCTAGCTGGGGCCTAGCTGCGGCCTAACAAGGTCCTAGCTGGGGCCTAGCTGAGGCCTAGTTGAGGCCTAAAAAGGACCTGGCGGAGGCCTAGCTGAAGCCGAGCTGTGGCCTAGCTGAGGCCTAGCTGAGGCCTAGTTGAGGCCTAACAAGGGCCTGGCTGAGGCCTAGCTGAGGCCTATCTGAGGCCTATCTGAGGCCTAGCTGAGGCCTATCTGAGGCCTAGCCGAGGCCTAGCCGAGGCCTAGCCGAGGCCTATCTGAGGCCTAGCTGAGGCCTATCTGAGGCCTAGCCGAGGCCTAGCTGAGGCCTAGCCGAGGCTCCGCTGAGGCCGAGCAGCCGAGGCGTAAGAAGCGGCGGGCCGTGGCGGGCCCGGGGCCCTCCCACCTTGTAGTGGACCATCATGAAGGCCACTTGGCAGGCCTGGCTGCAGAAGTCCCTCGGCGTGCCGGCGACGTTCCGGGAGATGTCGCGGTAGCTGAGCTGCCGGCAGAGTTGCCGGCAGTGGGCGCACGTGGTGGCCATCTTGCCCAGACGGTTAGTCAGCTCCTGCTCGTAGAACATGCGGCAGACTGGTGGGGGGTAGGGGTGGGGGGTAGGTGTGGGGGGTAGGTGTGGGGGGTAGGGGTGGGGGGTAGGTGTGGGGGGTAGGTGGGGGGTAGGGGTGGGGTGGGTAGGGATGGGGGGTAGGTGTGGGGAGTAGGGGTGGGGAGTAGGGGTGGGGGGTAGGGGTGGGGGGTAGGTGTGGGGGGTAGGGGTGGGGGGTAGGTGTGGGGGGTAGGTGTGGGGGGTAGGTGTGGGGGGTAGGTGTGGGGGGTAGGTGTGGGGGGTAGGGGTGGGGGGTAGGGGTGGGGGGTAGGGGTGGGGGGGGGTAGGTGTGGGGGGTAGGTGTGGGGAGTAGGGGTGGGGAGTAGGGGTGGGGGGGTAGGGGTGGGGGGTAGGGGTGGGGGGTAGGTGTGGGGGGTAGGTGGGGGGTAGGGGTGGGGTGGGTAGGGATGGGGGGTAGGTGTGGGGAGTAGGGGTGGGGAGTAGGGGTGGGGGGTAGGGGTGGGGGGTAGGTGTGGGGGGTAGGTGTGGGGAGTAGGGGTGGGGGGGTAGGGGTGGGGGGTAGGTGTGGGGGGTAGGGGTGGGGGGTAGGTGTGGGGGGTAGGTGTGGGGGGTAGGTGTGGGGGGTAGGTGTGGGGGGTAGGTGTGGGGGGTAGGGGTGGGGGGTAGGGGTGGGGGGTAGGGGTGGGGGGTAGGGGTGGGGGGTAGGTGTGGGGAGTAGGGGTGGGGAGTAGGGGTGGGGGGTAGGGGTGGGGGGTAGGGGTGGGGGGTAGGTGTGGGGGGTAGGTGGGGGGTAGGGGTGGGGTGGGTAGGGATGGGGGGTAGGTGTGGGGAGTAGGGGTGGGGGGTAGGGGTGGGGGGTAGGTGTGGGGGGTAGGTGTGGGGAGTAGGGGTGGGGGGTAGGGGTGGGGGGTAGGTGTGGGGGGTAGGGGTGGGGGGTAGGTGTGGGGGGTAGGTGTGGGGGGTAGGTGTGGGGGGTAGGTGTGGGGGGTAGGTGTGGGGGGTAGGGGTGGGGGGTAGGGGTGGGGGGTAGGGGTGGGGGGTAGGGGTGGGGGGTAGGTGTGGGGGGTAGGTGTGGGGAGTAGGGGTGGGGGGGTAGGGGTGGGGGGTAGGTGTGGGGGGTAGGGGTGGGGGTAGGTGTGGGGGGTAGGTGTGGGGGGTAGGTGTGGGGGGGTAGGGGTGGGGGGTAGGGGTGGGGGGTAGGTGTGGGGGGTAGGGGTGGGGGGTAGGTGTGGGGGGTAGGGGTGGGGGGGTAGGTGTGGGGGGTAGGTGTGGGGGGGTAGGTGTGGGGGGTAGGGGTGGGGGGTAGGTGTGGGGGGTAGGGGTGGGGGGTAGGGGTGGGGGGTAGGGGTGGGGGGTAGGTGTGGGGGGGTAGGGGTGGGGGGTAGGTGTGGGGGGGTAGGGGTGGGGGGTAGGTGTGGGGGGTAGGGGTGGGGGGTAGGTGTGGGGGGTAGGGGTGGGGGGTAGGGGTGGGGGGTAGGGGGTAGGGGTGGGGGGTAGGGGTGGGGGGTAGGGGTGGGGGGTAGGAGTGGGGGGTAGGGGTGGGGGGTAGGGGTGGGGGTGTTGGGGGGGGTGTGGGGGGTAGGTGGGGGGGTGGGGGCGAAGGGGGGTAGGTGAGGTCCAGCTGAATAACCACTGTATACACACACCACGTGGTACTCACACACCAAGTGTGGTACTCACAGACACCACGTGGTACTCACAGACCACGTGGTACTCACACACCACGTGGTACTCACACACCACGTGGTACTCACACACCACGTGGTACTCACACACACCACGTGGTACTCACACACACCACGTGGTACTCACAGACCCCGTGTGGTACTCACACACCACGTGGTACTCACACACCACGTGGTACTCACACACACCACGTGGTACTCACACACACCACGTGGTACTCACACACACCACGTGGTACTCACACACCACGTGGTACTCACACAGACCACGTGGTACTCACACACCACGTGGTACTCACAGACACCACGTGGTACTCACAGACACCACGTGGTACTCACAGACACCACGTGGTACTCACAGACACCACGTGGTACTCACAGACACCACGTGGTACTCACACACACCACGTGGTACTCACACACACCACGTGGTACTCACACACCACGTGGTACTCACACACCACGTGGTATTCACACACCACGTGGTACTCACACACCACGTGGTACTCACAGACACCACGTGGTACTCACGCACCACGTGGTACTCACACACCACGTGGTACTCACACACCACGTGGTACTCACACACACCACGTGGTACTCACAGACACCACGTGGTACTCACGGTCTGTGCAGAAGGACCGCGTCTCTCCAAGGTAGGCGGACTGTTCGTGCAGCAGCTTTCCGTTCTTGCAGAAGTCGCAGACGGCCAGCACGAGGGATGCACGCTTGTACTCATCACAGCAGCTCCAGCTGCAGAACTGAAACATCATGTCCTGGGGGGTAGACGCGGGTGGTGGGTGAGTGGGTGGGTGAGTGGGTGAGAGGGTGAGTGGGTGGGTGGGTGAGTGAGTGGGTGGGTGAGTGGAGGGGTGAGTGAGTGGGTGAGTGAGTGGGTGAGTGGGTGAGTGAGTGAGTGGGTGAGTGGGTGAGTGGAGGGGTGAGTGAGTGGGTGAGTGAGTGGGTGAGTGAGTGGGTGAGTGAGTGGGTGAGTGAGTGGGTGAGTGAGTGAGTGGGTGAGTGTATGAGTGAGTGGGTGAGTGTATGAGTGAGTGTATGAGTGGGTGGGTGAGTGAGTGTATGAGTGAGTGAGTGGGTGAGTGAGTGTATGAGTGGGTGAGTGAGTGAGTGTATGAGTGGGTTAGTGAGTGTATGAGTGAGTGAGTGTATGAGTGGGTGAGTGAGTGTATGAGTGGGTGAGTGAGTGAGTGTATGAGTGGGTGAATGAGTGTATGAGTGAGTGAGTGCGTGAGTGAGCGAGTGTATTGTCCGGCAAAACAACCACCTACCTCCCCACGGTGCTGGACGGGCAACTCTGTCGTGGACAGTGCTGTGGGGGGAGGTCCAATTTTGATTGGCTCCTCCCCCCATGGCGTCTGTGTCCACCACAGGGGCTAAACGGGGGCTCTGGACAGGTGCGAGGGGCTGGTAACCCCTCCACCTTCAATTAATTACCACTAAACCACGAGTTAAACTGAAATATGTAACTAATAAGCTTGTGCCGGAGGCACCGGGGGGCCAGGCGTCTATGACGTCTCCTGGCCAAACCCCAATTGGCGGAGCCAGGAGATTGAATCTCTACCCTCGGGGCTCCTCCAGAAACAACGAAAAGCCACTACGCGTGGCCACGTGGAATGTTCGAACGCTCACTGCGGAAGAGAGGCTGCCACTCCTCTGTCGGGAGCTGGACCTGTACCGCTTGGATCTATGTGACATTCAGGAGGTCAGGAGGTCCGGTGGACCGGCTCTGGCTCCTGCCACCATGAGGGGTGGACAGTCCTCTACTCGGGGCAGCAGACTGCCAAACAACAGGGTGTGGCTCTTCTTTTGAACAAAAGAATGAAGGAGGCGTGGGAGCGTGGCGGTGAGGTGTGGGAAACTGTAAGCCCCAGGCTACTTTGGGCTCGCCTTCCCATCAACCGGAGGCGAGGAATGGTGGTCGTGGTTACTTATGCCCCCACCGAAGATGAACATCCGTGGAGGGATGCAGGCAAAGCCGATGAGTCAGATGCCTTCTATGACCTCCTATCACAGGTGCTGGCTAAAGTGGCCCCTCGGGATAGAGTCATCATGTTGGGTGACTTAAATGCCCGAGTTGGTCATGATGCTGGCACCTGGTCTGGAGTGATTGGAGGGCATGGGCCAGATCAGCTCAATAACAACGGTAGGAGGCTGCTAGATTTTTGTGCAGCCCATGGGCTTGTAATTACCAACACGCTGTTCCGGAATCGGCGCATCCACACAACATCATGGATGCATGCCGGGTCCAAGCAAGAACATCTGCTGGACTACATAGTGACGGACCAGCAGATGCGAGCCCATGTCCTTGACACCAGGACCTACCGTGGAGCTGATCTGCCCTCTGACCATCGACTAGTCATCTGTAAGATGCGCCTGCCATTCTTCCACTCCGGTGGTGGGTGTACACCCAGGACCCCATTCTAACCGAAAGTGGCCTGGTCTCAGTTAGCTGATGAAAGTTGCAAGCGAGAATTTCATCATCGCTTGCGGCTGGGATTGGCATCGTCCCCGACTCCTCCTGATGTCGAGGGTAAATGGGCGAGGTTTAGGACTGTGACTCATGCAGCTGCAATGGCTGCTTTGGGTACGCGGTCCAGACCTCCCCAGAGACCCTGGCTGACAGAGGAGGTGTTCAGGATGGTTGAGAAAAAGCGACAGGCCCACTGTCATCGGCTACAGAATCCCACGTCAGAGAATGAGGAGGCTTATCGCAGCCTTCGCTCGGAGGTTCGGAGAGCCGTGAGGCGCTGCAAGGATGGGTGGTGGTCGCGGGTTGCTGAGGAGATGGAGTCTGCCTCAGTGGCCCGTGATCACAAATCTCTATTTAACTCCATCAAAAAAGTAACCTGCAGCACCACACCTATTACCATCATTAGGGGAAAAAACGGTCATCCAATCTCCGACCCCAAGAACAGGTTTGCAGATTTGCTGAGCATTTCTGTGAAGTCCTGGGGGAGGGAAAATCCATCAGCCAGGAAAACATCGTGGCACAAAGTGAGGATGACCCTGCTGAGGCTGCGGTGCCTCAAATATTGGAAGAAGTCACCCCCTGTGAGTGGCTGGCTGAGTTGCCATCTGTTGAGGAAGTACTGAAGGCAATCCAGAGCCTGAGACCAGGAAAGGCAGCGGGCAGAGATGACCTCCCAAGCGAAATGCTGAGGGAGGGTGGCGTTTGTGCACAGACTGCCCTATATGACATCATAACAACGGTCTGGACCACTGGACGGGTTCCGCAGGATTGGAAGGATGCCCTGGTGGTCCCCCTTTTTAAGAAGGGGGACCGCACAGACTGTAACAACTACAGGGGCATCTCACTCCTCAGTGTGCCGGGAAAGGTCCTGGGCAAGGATTATTCAACAGCGCCTTGCCAGGCACGCTGAGGAGAGGCTTGCGGAGCCCCAATGCGGTTTCAGGAAAGGGCGGTCCTGCACAGATGCCATATTTTCTGTCCGTCTGCTACAGCAGAGGTGTAGGGAATTCCAACAAGACCTACATATCTGCTTTATTGACCTGGTCAAGGCCTATGATACCATCAGTAGGCCTGTGCTCTGGGTTGTTCTTCGTGCTTTTGGAGTACCTGACCCTCTGCTCACGATCATTAAGGACCTTCATGATGGAGAGCGGGCCCGGGTAAAACTACGTGGCCGGGAGTCAGAGCCATTCCCTGTACACCTTGGGGTGCGACAGGGATGTCCTCTGGCTCCCACATTGTTTAACATCTATTTTGACCACGTAGTTCGTGAAGCCTTCAATAGCTGTACCGGGGGAATCTCCATATGGTACAGATATAATGGGAGGCTGATCGATGCCCAGGTGCGGTCAAGGGATGGCTCCCTATTGCTCAACCACGTTATGTATGCAGATGATTTGGTAATAGCTGCTCATTCAGAGAAGGAGTTGGAGACGCTGCTGCTGAGACTGGAGCGTGCCACTAAGAGGTGGGACCTTACCATCAGCCCCATCAAAACTAAGCACCTGCCTGGGTATTTTGTACCATCGGACACTCCACCCCCACAACTCCAATTCGGTGATGGGGCAGTTGTCGAGAGAGTGGAGAGTTTCCCATACCTGGGCAGTGTGCTTATAACTGGCTCCAGTTTAACAGCAGAGGTCTCACTCCGAATCAGTCGAGCGGCAATATATTTTCATCGGTTGCGTAACGCTGTGTGGAAGCTACCTGGTCTGTCGCTCCGCAATAAGCTTCAGGTCTTCTCGGCCACGGTCATTCCGTCCCTTCTCTACGCTTGCGAAACGTGGACCCTCCTAATGGAACATCTTCGCCAGGTAGAAACATTTAGGCTGGCCTGCCTACGATCCATCCTGGGTTTAACCAGACTGGATTGTGTGAGGAGCTCACAAATCCTTGAAAGATCTGGACAAGGTCCCATCGGAGAGCTCCTCCGGCGGGCAAGGCTGCGATGGCTGGGTCACGTAGCCCGCATGCCCAGCCACCGCATGCCGAAACAGCTTTTGTTCGGCCGGATTGAGGGGGCTAAGCGGGCGCGGCACGGGCTAGAGAAGAGATGGAGTGATGTGGTATAGGAGGACGTGGAGCTGAGTGGACTTGCCGATGACTGGTACCAGCGGTGTCAAGATCGGCCTCTGTGGAGGAGGCTCGTGAAGGACGCTACTGGGCAGTTGGAGGCAGTCGCCCTCCAACAACAACGGAAGGCGGAGGAGCGACGCTCACAACAACGAGCGGAGCGCCGGGTGGCTAAAGCACAGCAGGTTGGCACAGTAGGGGGCACAGGTGGTGCATCGGCCAGTCATCTCAGTCAGTCGACCCGTGGCACCTGGGTCTGCCCCGTGACCTCCTGCCAGCGGGCGTTCGACACTTCACGTGGCCTCAGGGTGCACATAGCCTGGCACAAGCGTCGTGGTGACGTCACCGCCACTTAGTGGCGAATGGCGGTTGTTGTATGAGTGAGTGTATGAGTGAGTGAGTGGGTGAGTGGGTGAGTGTATGAATGAGTGAGTGTATGAGTGAGTGAGTGTGTGAGTGTATGAGTGAGTGTATGAGTGAGTGTATGAGTGTATGAGTGAGTGTATGAGTGAGTGAGTGAGTGTCTGAGTGTATGAGTGAGTGAGTGTATGAGTGTATGAGTGAGTGTATGAGTGAGTGTGTGAGTGTATGAGTGAGTGTATGAGTGAGTGAGTGAGTGTATGAGTGTATGAGTGAGTGAGTGTGTGAGTGTATGAGTGAGTGTGTGAGTGAGTGAGTGTGTGAGTGTATGAGTGAGTGTATGAGTGTATGAGTGAGTGTGTGAGTGTATGAGTGAGTGAGTGTTTGAGTGTATGAGTGAGTGTATGAGTGAGTGAGTGTATGAGTGAGTGTATGAGTGAGTGAGTGTGTGAGTGTATGAGTGAGTGTATGAGTGAGTGAGTGAGTGTATGAGTGAGTGAGTGTATGAGTGTATGAGTGAGTGTATGAGTGAGTGTATGAGTGAGTGTATGAGTGAGTGTATGAGTGTATGAGTGAGTGAGTGTGTGAGTGTATGAGTGAGTGTATGAGTGAGTGAGTGTGTGAGTGAGTGTGTGAGTGTATGAGTGAGTGTATGAGTGAGTGTATGAGTGAGTGTATGAGTGAGTGTATGAGTGTATGAGTGAGTGTATGAGTGAGTGTATGAGTGAGTGTATGAGTGAGTGTATGAGTGAGTGTATGAGTGAGTGTATGAGTGAGTGAGTGTATGAGTGAGTGAGTGTATGAGTGAGTGTGTGAGTGTATGAGTGAGTGTATGAGTGAGTGAGTGAGTGTATGAGTGAGTGAGTGTATGAGTGAGTGTGTGAGTGTATGAGTGAGTGGGTGAGTGAGTGGGCGAGTGGCTAAGCGAGCCGTCACCTTCCACTGCAGGACCATGGGCGCGTGACGGAACTTTCCCCTGCAGTGCCTGCAGCTGAGAAAGATGAGCCCACCGCCACCACCGCCACCACCACCACCACCGCCACCACCACCGCCACCACCACCACCACCGCCACCACCACCACCACCACCGCCACCACCGCCGCCCGGCTCCACCGCGGGGCCCGGCGGTGCCGGGGCCGGCGTGGGGGGGAGGTCCGCGGCCGTGGGGGGGGCCCCTGCCGTGGGGGGCTGCTGGGGGGCGGTGCCGGAGGCGGCGGAGGCGGTGGAGGTGACGACGGCGGAGGGGGTCGCAGGGGACCCCGATATCCGCTGGGGTGCGCTCGGGACGACGCCCTGGGCGAGCAGAACCTGTGGGGAGGGGGCGGGTCGCCGTCACCACCGGGAGAGGTGGTCAACATCTCAGCAGAACCCACGACCTCCTGTACACCAGGCGAGGTAGTCAACATCTCAGCATTGAACTCACGACCTCCTGTGGACCAGGCGAGGTAGTCAACATCTCAACATGGAACCCACGACCTCCTGTGGACCAGGCGAGGTAGTCAACATCTCAGCATTGAACCCACGACCTCCTGTACACCAGGCGAGGTAGTCAACATCTCAGCATTGAACCCACGACCTCCTGTAGACCAGGCGAGGTAGTCAACATCTCAGCATTGAACCCACGATCTCCTGTACACCAGGCGAGGTAGTCAACATCTCAGCATTGAACCCACGACCTCCTGTAGACCAGGCGAGGTAGTCAACATCTCAGCAGAACCCACGACTCTCCTGTAGACCAGGCGAGGTAGTCAACATCTTAGCAGAACCCACGATCTCCTGCACACCAGGCGAGGTAGTCAACATCTCAGCATCGAACCCACGACCTCCTGTAGACCAGGCGAGGTGGTCAACATCTCAGCATTGAACCCACGACCTCCTGTACACTAGGCGAGGTAGTCAACATCTCAGCATTGAACCCACGACCTCCTGTACACCAGGCGAGGTTAGTCAACATCTCAACATTGAACCCACGACCTCCTGTACACCAGGCGAGGTAGTCAACATCTCAGCATTGAACCCACGACCTCCTGTAGACCAGGCGAGGTTAGTCAACATCTCGGTGTTGAACCCACGACCTCCTGTAGACCAGGCGAGGTAGTCAACATCTCAGCATTGAACCCAGGACCTCCTGTACACCAGGCGAGGTAGTCAACATCTCAACAGAACCCACGACCTCCTGTACACCAGGCGAGGTAGTCAACATCTCAACATTGAACCGACGACCTCCTGTACACCAGGCGAGGTAGTCAACATTGAACCCTCAACCTCCTGTACACCAGGCGAGGTAGTCAACATCTCAACATTGAACCCACGACCTCCTGTAGACCACGCGAGGTAGTCAACATCTCAGCAGAACCCACGACCTCCTGTACACCAGGCGAGGTGGTCAACATCTCAGCATTGAACCCACGACCTCTCGGGGGGCCCCCCCCCCCCGTGCCCCCCCCCCGTGCCCCCCCCCCCGTGCCCCCCCCCCGTGCCCCCCCCCCGTGCCCCCCCCCCCCCGCGGCCCCCACCTGGAAGCCCGTGAGGCAGCTGGCACTGCACACGGCATAGCGGAGGCCGTTGGACATGTTGAGGTAATATTGAGGAGGCAGCAGCCCCTTGCAGAAGCTGCAGGGAGTCGCCACGGACGCTGCAGTGCACAGGATGTGGGGGGGGTGGGGGGAGAGGGGGGGAGAGAGGGGGGGAGGGGGGGGAGAGGGGGGGAGAGAGGGGGGTAGAGGGGGGGGAGAGGGGGAGAGAGGGGGGGGGAAAGGGGGGAGAGGGGGGGGGAAAGGGGGGGGGAGAGAGAGTGCAGTGTACAATGTATAGTGGGTACATGTAGTGTACAATGTATAGTGTGGTACATGTAGTGTACAATGTATAGTGTGGTACATGTAGTGTACAATGTATAGTGTGGTACATGTAGTGTACAATGTATAGTGGGTACATGTAGTGTACAATGTATAGTGTGGTACATGTAGTGTACAATGTATAGTGTGGTACATGCAGTATACAATGTATAGTGTGGTCCATGTAGTGTACAATGTATAGTGTGGTACATGTAGTGTACAATGTATAGTGTGGTACATGTAGTGTACAATGTATAGTGGTACATGTAGTGTACAATGTATAGTGTGGTACATGTAGTGTACAATGTATAGTGTGGTACATGTAGTGTACAATGTATAGTGTGGTACATGTAGTGTACAATGCATAGTGGTACATGTAGTGTACAATGTATAGTGGGTACATGTAGTGTACAATGTATAGTGTGGTACATGTAGTGTACAATGTATAGTGGTACATGTAGTGTACAATGTATAGTGTGGTACATGTAGTGTACAATGTATAGTGTGGTACATGTAGTGTACAATGTATAGTGTGGTACATGTAGTGTACAATGTATAGTGTGGTACATGTAGTGTACAATGTATAGTGTGGTACATGTAGTGTACAATGTATAGTGTGGTACATGTAGTGTACAATGTATAGTGGTACATGTAGTGTACAATGTATAGTGGTACATGTACTGTACAATGTATAGTGTGGTACATGTAGTGTACAATGCATAGTGGTACATGTAGTGTACAATATATAGTGGGTACATGTAGTGTACAATGTATAGTGGGTACATGTAGTGTACAATGTATAGTGTGGTACATGTAGTGTACAATGTATAGTGTGGTACATGCAGTGTACAATGTATAGTGTGGTCCATGTAGTGTACAATGTATAGTGGTACATGTAGTGTACAATGTATAGTGTGGTACATGTAGTGTACAATGTACAGTGGGTACATGTAGTGTACAATGTATAGTGTGGTACATGTAGTGTACAATGTATAGTGGTACATGTAGTGTACAATGTATGGTGTGGTACATGTAGTGTACAATGTATAGTGGTACATGTAGTGTACAATGTATAGTGTGGTACATGTAGTGTACAATGTATAGTGGTACATGTAGTGTACAATGTATAGTGTGGTACATGTAGTGTACAATGTATAGTGGTACATGTAGTGTACAATGTATAGTGTGGTACATGTAGTGTACAATGTATAGTGGGTACATGTAGTGTACAATGTATAGTGGTACATGTAGTGTACAATGTATAGTGTGGTACATGCAGTGTACAATATATAGTGTGGTCCATGTAGTGTACAATGTATAGTGGTACATGTAGTGTACAATGTATAGTGTGGTACATGTAGTGTACAATGTATAGTGTGGTACATGTAGTGTACAATGCATAGTGGTACATGTAGTGTACAATGTATAGTGGGTACATGTAGTGTACAATGTATAGTGGGTACATGTAGTGTACAATGTATAGTGTGGTACATGTAGTGTACAATGTATAGTGTGGTACATGTAGTGTACAATGTATAGTGTGGTCCATGTAGTGTACAATGTATAGTGGTACATGTAGTGTACAATGTATAGTGTGGTACATGTAGTGTACAATGCATAGTGGTACATGTAGTGTACAATGTATAGTGGGTACATGTAGTGTACAATGTATAGTGGGTACATGTAGTGTACAATGTATAGTGTGGTACATGTAGTGTACAATGTATAGTGTGGTACATGCAGTGTACAATGTATAGTGTGGTCCATGTAGTGTACAATGTATAGTGGTACATGTAGTGTACAATGTATAGTGTGGTACATGTAGTGTACAATGTACAGTGGGTACATGTAGTGTACAATGTATATAGTGGTACATGTAGTGTACAATGTATGGTGTGGTACATGTAGTGTACAATGTATAGTGGTACATGTAGTGTACAATGTATAGTGTGGTACATGTAGTGTACAATGTATAGTGTGGTACATGTAGTGTACAATGTATAGTGTGGTACATGTAGTGTACAATGTATAGTGGTACATGTAGTGTACAATGTATAGTGTGGTACATGTAGTGTACAATGTATAGTGTGGTACATGTAGTGTACAATGTATAGTGTGGTACATGTAGTGTACAATGTATAGTGGGTACATGTAGTGTACAATGTATAGTGGTACATGTAGTGTACAATGTATAGTGTGGTACATGTAGTGTACAATATATAGTGGTACATGTAGTGTACAATGTATAGTGGTACATGTAGTGTACAATGTATAGTGTGGTACATGTAGTGTACAATGTATAGTGGTACATGTAGTGTACAATGTATAGTGTGGTACATGTAGTGTACAATGTATAGTGGTACATGTAGTGTACAATGTATAGTGTGGTACATGTAGTGTACAATGTATAGTGGGTACATGTAGTGTACAATGTATAGTGTGGTACATGTAGTGTACAATGTATAGTGGGTACATGTAGTGTACAATGTATAGTGGTACATGTAGTGTACAATGTATAGTGTGGTACATGTAGTGTACAATGTATAGTGGTACATGTAGTGTACAATATATAGTGGTACATGTAGTGTACAATGTATAGTGGTACATGTAGTGTACAATGTATAGTGTGGTACATGTAGTGTACAATGTATAGTGGTACATGTAGTGTACAATGTATAGTGTGGTACATGTAGTGTACAATGTATAGTGGTACATGTAGTGTACAATGCATAGTGTGGTACATGTAGTGTACAATGTATAGTGTGGTACATGTAGTGTACAATGTATAGTGGTACATGTAGTGTACAATGTATAGTGGTACATGTGTACAATGTATAGTGGTACATGTAGTGTACAATGTATAGTGGTACATGTAGTGTACAATGTATAGTGGTACATGTAGTGTACAATGTATAGTGGTACATGTAGTGTACAATGTATAGTGGTACATGTAGTGTACAATGTATAGTGTGGTACATGTAGTGTACAATGTATAGTGTGGTACATGTAGTGTACAATGTATAGTGGGTACATGTAGTGTACAATGTATAGTGGGTACATGTAGTGTACAATGTATAGTGGTACATGTAGTGTACAATGTATAGTGGTACATGTAGTATACAATGTATAGTGGTACATGTAGTGTACAATGTATAGTGGTACATGTAGTGTACAATGTATAGTGTGGTACATGTAGTGTACAATGTATAGTGGTACATGTAGTGTACAATGTATAGTGGTACATGTAGTGTACAATGTATAGTGGGTACATGTAGTGTACAATGTATAGTGTGGTACATGTAGTGTACAATGTATAGTGTGGTACATGTAGTGTACAATGTATAGTGGTACATGTAGTGTACAATGTATAGTGGTACATGTAGTGTACAATGTATAGTGGTACATGTAGTGTACAATGTATAGTGGTACATGTAGTGTACAATGTATAGTGGTACATGTAGTGTACAATGTATAGTGTGGTACATGTAGTGTACAATGTATAGTGGTACATGTAGTGTACAATGTATAGTGGGTACATGTAGTGTACAATGTATAGTGGTACATGTAGTGTACAATGTATAGTGGTACATGTAGTGTACAATGTATAGTGTGGTACATGTAGTGTACAATGTATAGTGGGTACATGTAGTGTACAATGTATAGTGTGGTACATGTAGTGTACAATGTATAGTGGTACATGTAGTGTACAATGTATAGTGGTACATGTAGTGTACAATGTATAGTGTGGTACATGTAGTGTACAATGTATAGTGGTACATGTAGTGTACAATGTATAGTGTGGTACATGTAGTGTACAATGTATAGTGGTACATGTAGTGTATAATGTATAGTGGTACATGTAGTGTACAATGTATAGTGGTACATGTAGTGTACAATGTATAGTGTGGTACATGTAGTGTACAATGTATAGTGGTACATGTAGTGTACAATGTAGTGTGGTACATGTAGTGTACAATGTATAGTGTGGTACATGTAGTGTACAATGTATAGTGTGGTACATGTAGTGTACAATGTATAGTGTGGTACATGTAGTGTACAATGTATAGTGTGGTACATGTAGTGTACAATGTATAGTGTGGTACATGTAGTGTACAATGTATAGTGGTACATGTAGTGTACAATGTATAGTGTGGTACATGTAGTGTACAATGTATAGTGTGGTACATGTAGTGTACAATGTATAGTGTGGTCCATGTAGTGTACAATGTATAGTTGGTACATGTAGTGTACAATGTATAGTGTGGTACATGTAGTGTACAATGTATAGTGTGGTACATGTAGTGTACAATGTATAGTGTGGTACATGTAGTGTACAATGTATAGTGTGGTACATGTAGTGTACAATGTATAGTGTGGTACATGTAGTGTACAATGTATAGTGTGGTACATGTAGTTGTACAATGTATAGTGTGGTACATGTAGTGTACAATGTATAGTGTGGTACATGTAGTGTACAATGTATAGTGTGGTACATGTAGTGTACAATGTATAGTGTGGTACATGTAGTGTACAATGTATAGTGTGGTACATGTAGTGTACAATGTATAGTGGTGGTACATGTAGTGTACAATGTATAGTGTGGTACATGTAGTGTACAATGTATAGTGTGGTACATGTAGTGTACAATGTATAGTGTGGTACATGTAGTGTACAATGTATAGTGTGGTACATGTAGTGTACAATGTATAGTGTGGTACATGTAGCGTACAATGTATAGTGTGGTACATGTAGTGTACAATGTATAGTGGTACATGTAGTGTACAATGTATAGTGTGGGTACATGTAGTGTACAATGTATAGGTGGGTACATGTAGTGTACAATGTATAGTGTGGTACATGTAGTGTACAATGTATAGTGGTACATGTAGTGTACAATGTATAGTGGTACATGTAGTGTACAATATATAGTGGTACATGTAGTGTACAATGTATATTGGTACATGTAGTGTACAATGTATAGTGTGGTACATGTAGTGTACAATGTATAGTGTGGTACATGTAGTGTACAATGTATAGTGGTACATGTAGTGTACAATGTATAGTGGTACATGTAGTGTACAATGTATAGTGTGGTACATGTAGTGTACAATGTATAGTGGTACATGTAGTGTACAATGTATAGTGGTACATATAGTGTACAATAGTGGGTACATGTAGTGTACAATGTATAGTGGTACATGTAGTGTACAATGTATAGTGTGGTACATGTAGTGTACAATGTATAGTGTGGTACATGTAGTGTACAATGTATAGTGTGGTACATGTAGTGTACAATGTATAGTGGTACATGTAGTGTACAATGTATAGTGTGGTACATGTAGTGTACAATGTATAGTGTGGTACATGTAGTGTACAATATATAGTGGTACATGTAGTGTACAATGTATAGTGTGGTACATGTAGTGTACAATGTATAGTGGTACATGTAGTGTACAATGTATAGTGTGGTACATGTAGTGTACAATGTATAGTGTGGTACATGTAGTGTACAATGTATAGTGTGGTACATGTAGTGTACAATGTATAGTGGTACATGTAGTGTACAATGTATAGTGGTACATGTAGTGTACAATGTATAGTGGTACATGTAGTGTACAATGTATAGTGGTACATGTAGTGTACAATGTATAGTGTGGTACATGTAGTGTACAATGTATAGTGGTACATGTAGTGTACAATGTATAGTGGTACATGTAGTGTACAATGTATAGTGTGGTACATGTAGTGTACAATGTATAGTGGTACATGTAGTGTACAATGTATAGTGTGGTACATGTAGTGTACAATGTATAGTGTGGTACATGTAGTGTACAATGTATAGTGTGGTACATGTAGTGTACAATGTATAGTGTGGTACATGTAGTGTACAATGTATAGTGTGGTACATGTAGTGTACAATGTATAGTGGTACATGTAGTGTACAATGTATAGTGTGGTACATGTAGTGTACAATGTATAGTGTGGTACATGTAGTGTACAATGTATAGTGGTACATGTAGTGTACAATGTATAGTGTGGTACATGTAGTGTACAATGTATAGTGTGGTACATGTAGTGTACAATGTATAGTGTGGTACATGTAGTGTACAATGTATAGTGTGGTACATGTAGTGTACAATGTATAGTGTGGTACATGTAGTGTACAATGTATAGTGGTACATGTAGTGTACAATGTATAGTGTGGTCCATGTAGTGTACAATGTATAGTGTGGTACATGTAGTGTACAATGTATGGTGTGGTACATGTAGTGTACAATGTATAGTGTGGTACATGTAGTGTACAATGTATGGTGTGGTACATGTAGTGTACAATGTATAGTGTGGTACATGTAGTGTACAATGTATAGTGTGGTACATGTAGTGTACAATGTATAGTGTGGTACATGTAGTGTACAATGTATAGTGTGGTACATGTAGTGTACAATGTATAGTGTGGTACATGTAGTGTACAATGTATAGTGTGGTACATGTAGTGTACAATGTATAGTGTGGTACATGTAGTGTACAATGTATAGTGGTACATGTAGTGTACAATGTATAGTGGTACATGTAGTGTACAATGTATAGTGTGGTACATGTAGTGTACAATGTATAGTGTGGTACATGTAGTGTACAATGTATAGTGTGGTACATGTAGTGTACAATGTATAGTGTGGTACATGTAGTGTACAATGTATAGTGTGGTACATGTAGTGTACAATGTATAGTGTGGTACATGTAGTGTACAATGTACATGCGATGTACAACGGCGAGTCACCAGCAGGCAGCGGCTTCTTGGTGCGGTACAGCGCCACGCAGCTGTCGGAGCAGAAGGACTCCTTCTGACCGCTGCCCGCCGCCGTCTCTACGAGCTCAGCCGCGGGCCGCTGGACCCGGCAGTGGAGACACGGCACCAGGGTCTGGCGACGCGGGGAGGAGGAGGAGGAGGCGTGGACACACGAGCGGGTGAAGGGGTGAGGGGACACGCGGAGACACGAGCGGGTGGGTGGAGGGGAGGAGACGGACGAGACCCGCACGGGGACGCGGGACACGCCGACACACGCAGACAGGAACACGGGGACACACACACAGACACACAGACACACAGACACATACACACACACAGACACACACACAGACACACACACAGACACAGACACACACACACGCACACAGACACACACACACAGACACACATACACACACACATATATACACACGCACACATATACACACGCAACAACAACAACAACCGCCATTCGCCCACTCACTCATTCATACACTCACCCACTCACTCACTCATACACTCACTCATACACTCACCCACTCACTCACTCACCCACTCACTCATTCATACACTCACTCATACAACAACCGCCATTCGCCACTAAGTGGCGGTGACGTCACCACGACGCTTGTGCCAGGCTATGTGCACCCTGAGGCCACGTGAAGTGTCGAACGCCCGCTGGCAGGAGGTCACGGGGCAGACCCAGGTGCCACGGGTCGACTGACTGAGATGACTGGCTGATGCACCACCTGTGCCCCCTACTGTGCCAACCTGCTGTGCTTTAGCCACCCGGCGCTCCGCTCGTTGTTGTGAGCGTCGCTCCTCCGCCCTCCGTTGTTGTTGGAGGGCGACTGCCTCCAACTGCCCAGTAGCATCCTTCACGAGCCTCCTCCACAGAGGCCGATCTTGACACCGCTGGTACCAGTCATCGGCAAGTCCACTCAGCTCCACGTCCTCCTGTACCAAGTCACTCCATCTCTTCTCTAGCCCGTGCCGCGCCCGTTTAGCCCCCTCGATCCGGCCGAACAAAAGCTGTTTCGGCATGCGGTGGCTGGGCATGCGGGCTACATGACCCAGCCATCCCAGCCGTGCCCGCCGGAGGAGCTCACCGATGGGACCTTGCCCAGATCTTTAAAGGATTTGTGAGCTCCTCAAACAATCCAGTCTGGTTAAACCCAGGATGGATCGAAGGCAGGCCAGCCTAAATGTTTCTAACCGGCGAAGATGTTCCATTAGGGGGGTCCACGTTTCGCAAGCGTAGAGAAGGGAGGGAATGACCGTGGCCGAGAAGACCTGAAGCTTAGTGCAGAGCGACAGACCAGGTAGCTTCCACACAGTGTTACGCAACCGATGAAAATATATTGCCACTCGACTGATTCGGAGTGAGACCTCTGCTGTTAAACTGGAGCCAGTCATAAGTACACTGCCCAGGTATGGGAAACTCTCCACTATCTCCACAACTGCCCCATCACCGATTGGGAGTTGTGGGGGTGGAGTGTCCGATGGTACAAAATACCCAGGCAGGTGCCTAGTTTTTGTGGGGCTGATGGTAAGGCCCCACTTCTTAGTGGCACGCTCCAGTCTCAGCAGCAGCGACTCCAACTCCTCCTCTGACTGAGCAGCTATTACCAAATCATCAGCATACATAACGTGGTTGAGCAATAGGGAGCCATCCCTTGACCGCACCCGGGCATCGATCGGGCATCGATCAGCCTCCCATTATATCTGTACCATATGGAGATTCACACAAAGATCCCCCGTATAGCCTTGACAGACTGTCGGGGCAAGTGCTGTTAGCGAGGACCTATGAAGGCCGGATCGGTACACGAGGGGGTGGGTGGCCAGCACCACGCCCGACCGCCTTTGTCTCCCTAGTGGCAATGTTTACACCGCACCAGGTACTCATTTGAGGCTAAGTCGACCTAGGGGAGGCCCAGGACCGGTTCAGATAATCGTCACTGGTGTTGGCCGTGAGCGGGAATCGAACGCGAGTCGCCAGGTTCATAGCGCAGCACGCTAACCGCTACACACGCAGACAGGAACACGGGGATGTAGGAGGGAGCTGTGGATGAAGGAGAGAGCTGTGGATGAACGAGGGAGCTGTGGATGAAAGACACAGCTGTGGATGAAGGAGAGAGCTGTTGATAAAGAAGGGAGCTGTGGATGGAGGCAGCCGTCGATGAAGGAGATAGCTGTGGATGAAGGAGGGAGCTGTGGATGAAGGAGAGAGCTGTGGATGAAGGAGAGAGCTGTGGATGAAGGAGGGAGCTGTGGATGAAGGAGAGATCGGTGGATGAAGGAGGCAGCCGTCGATGAAAGAGGGAGCCATGGATGAAGGAGAGAACTGTGGATGAAGGAGAGAACTGTGGGTGAAGGAGGGAGCTGTGGATGAAGGAGGGAGCTGTGGATGAAGGAGAGAGCTGTGGATGAAGGAGAGAGCTGTGGATGAAGGAGGGAGCTGTGGATGAAGGAGGGAGCTGTGGATGAAGGAGGGAGCCGTGGATGAACGAGGGAGCTGTGGATGAAGGAGAGAGCTGTGGATGAAGGAGGGAGCCGTGGATGGAGAGAGCTGTGGATGAAGGAGGGAGCTGTGGATGAAGGAGAGAGCTGTGGATGAAGGAGGGAGCTGTGGATGAAGGAGAGAGCTGTGGATGAAGGAGAGAGCTGTGGATGGAGGGAGCTGTGGATGAAGGAGAGAGCTGTGGATGAAGGAGAGGACTGTGGATGAAGGAGGGAGCTGTGGATGAAGGAAAGAGCTGTAGATGAAGGAGGAAGGTGTGGATGAAGGAGGGAGCTGCGGATGAAGCAGGCAGCCGTCGATGAAGGAGAGAGCTGTGGATGAAGGAGAGAGCTGCGGATGAAGGAGGGAGCTGTGGATGAAGGAGGGAGCTGTGGGTGAAGAAGGGAGCTGTGGATGAAGGAGAGAGCTGTGGATGAAGGAGAGAGCTGTGGATGAAGGAGGGAACTGTGGATGAAGGAGGCAGCCTTCGATGAAGAAGGCAGCCATCGATGAAGGAGGGAGCCATGGATGAAGGAAAGAGCTGTGGATGAAGAAGGGAGCTAAGGATGAAGAAGGGAGCTGTGGATGAAGGAGGGAGCTGTGGATGAAGAAGGGAGCTGTGGATGAAGGAGAGAGCTGTGGATGAAGGAGGGAGCTGTGGATGAAGGAGGGAGCTGTGGATGAAGGAGGGAGCTGTGAATGAAGGAGGGAGCTGTGGATGAAGGAGAGCTGTGGATGAAGGAGAGAGCTGTGGATGAAGGAGAGAACTGTGGATGAAGGAGAGAGCTGTGGATGAAGGAGGGAGCTGTGGATGAAGGAGGGAGCTGTGGATGAAGGAGGGAGCTAAGGATGAAGAAGGGAGCTGTGGATGAAGGAGAGAGCTGTGGATGAAGGAGGGAGCTGTGGATGAAGGAGAGAGCTGTGGATGAAGGAGAGAGATGTGGATGAAGGAGGGAGCTGTGGATGAAGGAGAGAGCTGTGGATGAAGGAGGGAGCCGTGGATGAAGGAGGCGGCCGTCGATGAAACAGGGAGCCGTGGATGAAGGAGAGAACTGTGGATGAAGGAGGGAGCTGTGGATGAAGGAGGGAGCTGTGGATGAACGAGGGAGCTGTGGATGAAGGAGAGAGCTGTGGGTGAAGGAGGGAGCCGTGGATGAAGAAGGGAGCTGTGGATGAAGGAGGGAGCCGTGCATGAAGGAGGGAGCTGTGGATGAAGGAGAGAGCTGTGGATGAAAGAGGAAGCTGTGGATGAAGGAGGGAGCTGTGGATGAAGGATAGAGCCGTGGATGGAGGGAGCTGTGGATGAAGGAGGGAGCTGTGGATGAAGGAGGGAGCTGTGGATGAAGGAGAGACCTGTGGATGAAGGAGAGAGCTGTGGATGAAGGAGGGAGCTGTGGATGAAGGAGGGAGCTGTGGATGAAGGAGAGAGCTGTGGGTGAAGGAGAGAGCTGTGGATGAAGGAGGGAGCCGTGGATGGAGAGAGCTGTGGATGAAGGAGGGAACTGTGGATGAACGAGGGAGCTGTGGATGAAGGATAGAGCCGTGGATGGAGGGAGCTGTCGATGAATGAGGGAGCTGTGGATGAAGGAGGGAGCTGTGGATGAAGGAGGGAGCTGTGGGTGAATGAGAGAGCTGTGGATGAAGGTGGGATTTGTGGATGAAGGAGGGAGCTTTGGGTGAAAGAGAGAGCTGTGGGTGAGGAGGGAGCTGTGGGTGAATGAGGGAGCTGTGGATGAAGGAGAGAGCTGTGGATGAAGGAGGGAGCTGTGGATGAAGGAGGGAGCCGTGGATGAAGGGGAGAGCTGTGGATGAAGGAGAGAGCTGTGGATGAAGGAGGGAGCTGTGGATGAAGGAGGGAGCCGTGGATGAAGGGGAGAGCTGTGGATGAAGGAGAGAGCTGTGGATGAAGGAGGGAGCCGTGCATGAAGGAAAAATCTGTGGATGAAGGAGAGAACTGTGGATGTAGGAGAGAGCTGTGGACGAAGGAGGGAGCTGTGGATGGAGGAGCGAGCTGTGGATGAAGGAGAGAGCTGTGGATGGAGGAGAGAGTTGTGGATTTAGGAGGGAGCTGTCGATGAAGAAGGGAGCTGTGGATGAAGGAGGGAGCTGTGGATGAAAGAGAGAGCTGTGGGTGAAGGAGGGAGCTGTGGATGAAGAGAGAGCTGTGGATGAAGGAGGGAGCCGTGGATGGAGAGAGCTGTGGATGAAGGAGAGAGCTGTGGATGAAGGAGAGAGCTGTGGATGAAGGAGAAAGCTGTGGATGAAGGAGGCGGCCGTCGATGAAACAGGGAGCCGTGGATGAAGGAGAGAACTGTGGATGAAGGAGGGAGCTGTGGATGAACGAGGGAGCTGTGGATGAAGGAGAGAGCTGTGGGTGAAGGAGGGAGCCGTGGATGAAGGAGGGAGCTGTGGGTGAAGGAGAGAGCTGTGGGTGAAGGAGGCAGCCGTCGATGAAGGAGGGAGCCATGGATTAAGGAGAAAACTGTGGGTGGAGGGAGCTGTGAATGAAGAAGGGAGCTTTGGGTGAAAGAGAGAGCTATGGATGAAGGAGGGAGCTGTGGGTGAAGGGGAGAGCTGTGGGTAAAGGAGGGAGCTGTGGATGAAGGAGAGAGCTGTGGATGGAGGAGAGAGCTGTGGATTTAGGAGGGAGCTGTCGATGACGAAGGGAGCTGTGGATGAAGGAGAGAGCTGTGGATGAAGGAGGGAGCCGTGGATGAAGGAGATAGCTGTGGATGAAGGAGGCAGCCGTCGATGAAGGAGAGAGCTGTGCATGAAGGAGTGAGCTGTGGATGAAGGAGAGAGCTGTGGGTTAAGGAGATAGCTGTGGATGAAGGAGGCAGCCGTCGATGAAGGAGGGAGCTGTGGATGAAGGAGGGAGCTGTGGATGAAGGAGAGAGCTGTGGATGAAGAAGGGAGATGTGGATGAAGGAGAGAGCTGTGGGTGAAGGAGGGAACTGTGGATGAAGGAGGGAGCTGTGGATGAAAGATAGAGCCGTGGAAGGAGTGACCTGTGGATGAAGGAGAGAGCTGTGGATGAAGGAGATAGCTGTGGATGAAGGAGGCAGCCGTCGATGAAGGAGATAGCTGTGGATGAAGGAGGCAGCCGTCGATGAAGGAGAGAGCTGTGCATGAAGGAGTGAGCTGTGGATGAAGGAGAGATCTGTGGATGAAGGAGATAGCTGTGGATGAAGGAGGCAGCCGTCGATGAAGGAGGGAGCTGTGGATGAAGGAGGGAGCTGTGGATGAAGGAGAGAGCTGTGGATGAAGGAGGGAGCTGTGGATGAAGGAGAGAACTGTGGATGTAGGAGGGAGCTGTGGATGAAGGAGGGAGCTGTGGATGGAGGAGGGAGCTGTGGATGAAGGAGAGAGCTGTGGATTTAGGAGGGAGCTGTCGATGACGAAAGGAGCTGTGGATGAAGGAGGGAGCTGTGGATGAAAGAGAGAGCTGTGGGTGAAGGAGGGAGCTGTGGATTAAGAGAGAGCTGTGGATGAAGGAGGGAGCCGTGGATGGAGAGGGCTGTGGATGAAGGAGAGAGCTGTGGATGAAGGAGAGAGATGTGGATGAAGGAGGGAGCTTTGGATGAAGGAGAGAACTGTGGATGAAGGAGAGAGCTGTGGATGAAGGAGAGAGCTGTGGATGAAGGAGGCGGCCATCGATGAAACGGAGCCGTGGATGAAGGAGAGAACTGTGGATGAAGGAGGGAGCTGTGGATGAAGGAGGGAGCTGTGGATGAAGGAGAGAGCTGTGGATGAAGGAGGGAGCTGTGGATGAAGGAGAGAGCTGTGGATGAAGGAGGGAGCTGTGGATGAAAGAGAGAGCTGTGGATGAAGGAGGGAGCTGTGGATGAAGGAGGGAGCTGTTGATGAAGGAGAGAGCTGTGGATGAAGGAGGGAGCTGTGGATGAAGGAGGGAGCTGTGGATGAAGGAGAGAGCTGTGGATGAAGGAGGGAGCTGTGGATGAAGGAGAGAGCTGTGGGTGAAGGAGGCAGCCGTCGATGAAGGAGGGAGCCATGGATTAAGGAGAAAACTGTGGGTGGAGGGAGCTGTGGATGAAGAAGGGAGCTTTGGGTGAAAGAGAGAGCTGTGGATGAAGGAGGGAGCTGTGGGTGAAGGAGAGAGCTGTGGGTGGAGGGAGCTGTAGATGAAGGAGAGAGCTGTGGATGGAGGAGAGAGCTGTGGATTCAGGAGGGAGCTGTCGATAAAGAAGGGAGCTGTGGATGAAAGAGAGAGCTGTGGATGAAGGAGGAAGCAGTGGATGAAGGAGGGAGCTGTGGATGAAGGAGAGAGCTCTGGATGAAGGAGGGAGCTGTGGATGAAGGAGAGAGCTGTGGATGAAGGAGAGAGCTGTGGATGAAGGAGAGAGCTGTGGATGAAGGAGATAGCTGTGGATGAAGGAGATAGCTGTGGATGAAGGAGGCAGCCGTCGATGAAGGAGATAGCTGTGGATGAAGGAGGGAACCGTGCATGAAGGAGGAAGCTGTGGATGAAGGAAAGAACTGTGGATGTAGGAGGGAGCTATGGATGAAGGAGGGAGCTGTGGATGAAGGAGGGAGCCGTGGATGGAGAGACCACCACCACCACCTCCACCACCATCACCACCACCCCCACCACCACCTCCGCCACCACCGCCACCAGCGCCACCACCACCACCGCCACCACCGCCTCCACCACCACCACCTCGCACCACCTTGCACCAACCACCTCGCACCACCACCTCCACCACCACCACCTCGCACTACCACCACCTCTACCACCACCACCACCTCCACCACCACCACCACCACCACCTCCCACCACCACCACCTCGCACCACCACCACCTCGCACCACCCACCTCGCACCACCACCACCTCGCACCACCCACCTCGCACCACCACCACCGCCACCACCACCGCCACCTCCCACCACCACTACCACCACCACCACCAGCACCAGCACCACCACACCACCACTACCACCACCACCACCACCACCTCGCACCACCTCCACCACCACCACCACCACCCACCACCACCACCAGCACCACCACCACCACCACCACCACCTCCATCACCACCACCACCACCACCTCGCACCACCTCCACCACCACCACCACCACCCACCACCACCACCAGCACCACCACCACCACCACCTCCATCACCACCACCACCACCACCTCGCACCACCTCCACCACCACCACCACCTCGCACCACCACCACCGCCACCTCCACCACCACCACCACCTCGCACCACCACCACCTCCACCACCACCACCACCACCTCCACCACCACCACCTCGCACCACCACTACCTCCCACCACCACCAGCACCAGCACCTCACCTGTTTGTAGCGATGCATGCATTCGCTGGAGCAGAACCGGCGCGACGGCTGCCCCGGGTTGTCCTCCGCCGTCTCTCCGCCCGCGGGGGCGGGGGCGGTGGGGGCGGTGGCGGCGGGGGTGGGGGCGGTGGCGGTGGGGGTGGGGGGGATGCGTGAGGGAGGCAGCACGAACTCGGCCAGCAGCTCCTTGGGGCAGGCTCGCTGGCAGTGGTCGCACGCGTTCAGCGACAGCTTGTTGGCCGTGCGGAAGCGCGAGAAGCACAAGTCGCTGCAGAGGCGGTAGACGCAGTTCTGGAAGCTGATCTCGTGCCTCGCCTTGCGTGGGTGGTGGTGGCGGTGGTGAGGGGTGAGACACGGCGTTGCGGGGAGAGAGGGAGCAGAGTGGGGGGGGGAGGGGTGACGGTGGGGGTAAGAGAGAGGGAGAGAAAGACATGGTGGGGGAGAGGGTGAGTGGGGATGAGCAAGAGGGAGGGAGGGGTGAGAGGGTGAGAGAGGAAGGGAGGGAGGGGATGGGAGGGAGGGTGAGAGAGGGAGGGAGGGAGGGAGGGAGGGAAGGAGGGAGGGAGGGAGGGAGGGAGGGGGGGAGGGAGGGAGGGAGGGAGGGAGGGGGGGAGGGAGGGAGGGAGGGAGGGAGGAAGGGAGGGGGGGGGGAGGGAGGGAGGGAGGGGGGGAGGGAGGGAGGGAGGGAGTGGGAGAGTGGGAGAGTGACACGACAGGGGAGGGAGAGGCACAAAGAGAGACGCGTGTAGGCACGCTGAACTTCTATCGCACCACCCCAAACGTAGCCGACCACGCTAATCGGGCGGGTGGTGGTGGGGAGACAACAAACTACACAACAACAACAAAGAGCAGTTCTACAGAAATGAGTTTGTCAATCTAAATGATGATTTATAAAAGCGGACAGCTCCGATGGCTTCCGAATTATCAGAAGACCGTTCCAGACGGCGGCAGAAGCGCGCGATCCGGTGACCGTCTTTGCTCGATGGTTAGACACTCACTCGTCCACTCAGACACTCAGACACTCACTCACTCACTCAGACACTCACTCGTCCACTCACTCACTCACACACTCACTCAGACACTCACTCAGACACTCGTCCACTCACTCACTCACTCGTCCACTCACTCACTCACACACTCACTCACTCGTCCACTCAGACACTCGTCCACTCACTCACACACTCACTCAGACACTCGTCCACTCACTCACTCACTCGTCCACTCACTCACTCACACACTCACTCATCCACTCACTCACACACTCACTCGTCCACTCACTCACTCGTCCACTCACTCACTCACTCAGACACTCACTCGTCCACTCACTCAGACACTCGTCCACTCACACACACACTCACTCGTCCATTCACTCACACACTCAGACACTCGTCCACTCACTCAGACACTCGTCCACTCACTCACACACTCACTCACTCACACACACACTCACTCGTCCACTCACTCACACACTCACTCAGACACTCGTCCACTCACTCAGACACTCGTCCACTCACTCACACACACACTCACTCACTCGTCCACTCACTCACACACTCACTCACTCGTCCACTCACTCACTCGTCCACTCACTCACACACTCACTCACTCACACACCCACTCACTCACTCGTCCACTCACACACTCACTCACTCACACACCCACTCACTCACTCGTCCACTCACTCACACACACACTCACTCACCCACTCATACATTCAATCACCCACTCATCCACTCACTCACCCACCCATCCACTCACCCACCCATCCACTCACCCACCAATCCACTCACCCACCCATCCACTCACTCACCCACTCACCCACCAATCCACTCACCCACCCACTCACCCACCCACTCACCAACCGACTGACCCACCGACTGACCCACCGACTCATCCACCCACCCACTCACCCACTCACTCAACCACCCACTCACCCACCCACCCACTCACCCACCCACCCATCCACTCACCCACCCATCCACTCACCCACCCATCCACTCACCCACCCGCTCACCCACCCACCCACCCGCTCACCCACCCACCCACCCGCTCACCCACCCACCCACCCACCCACCCGCTCACCCACTCACCCACCCACTCACCCACCCACCCACCCACCCACTCACCCACCCACCCACCCACTCACCCACCCACCCATCCACTCACCCACCCATCCACTCACCCACCCACCCACCCACTCACTCACTCACCCACCCACCCACTCACTCAACCACCCATCCACCCACTCACCCATCCACTCACCCACCCATCCACTCACCCACCCACCCACTCACCCACTCACCCACCCACTCACCCACCCACCCACTCACCCACCCACTCACCCACCCACTCACCCACCCACCCACCCACTCACCCACCCACTCACCCACTCACCCACCCACCCACCCACTCACCCACCCACCCACCCACGCGTGTTCCCCGCTCTCCCCTCGTGCTCCCTTCCTCACCGTTGCCGTCTTGCCACAGATGGAGCAGGCCACGGCCGGTGGCTCCGGGTTCGCCTCCGGGTCCAGGTCCAGGGAGGCGCAGTTGGCGCTGCAGAATTCCCGTGCCATGGGCCCCTCGCCCGCCCGGATCGCCTCGCCGGGCGCCAGACGCCTTGGGGGAGACGCGGGGGGGTGGTGGCAGGGGTGGAACACACACACAGGCAAAGGTCCCCCGTGTAGCCTGTAACAGACTGTAGGGGCAAGTGTTGTTAGTGAGTAGCAGCACCTACCAAGGCACACACACACACACACAAGGACAAAGATCCCCCGTGTAGCCTGAGCAGGCTGCTGTGGGCAAGTGCTGTTAGCAAGTAGCAGCACCTACTAAGGCACACACACACACACACAACGACAAAGATCCCCGTACAGCCTTAACAGGCCATCAGGGCAAGTGTTGTTAGCGAGTAGCAGCACCTACCAAGGCACACACACAAGGACAAAGATCCCCCGTGTAGCCTGAGCAGGCTGCTGTGGGCAAGTGTTGTTAGCGAGTAGCAGCACCTACTAAGGCACACACACACACAGGCAAAGATCCCTGTACAGCCTGTAACAGGCCGTAGGGGCAAGTGTTGTTAGCGAGTAGCAGCACCTACTAAGGCACACACACACACAGGCAAAGGTCCCCCGTGTAGCCTGTAACAGACTGTAGGGGCAAGTGCTGTTAGCGAGTAGCAGCACCTACTAAGGCACACACACACAAGCAAAGGTCCCCCGTGTAGCCTGTAACAGGCCGTAGGGGCAAGTGCTGTTAGTGAGTAGCAGCACCTACAAAGGCACACACACACAGACAAAGGTCCCCGTACAGCCTGTAACAGGCCATCAGGGCAAGTGTTGTTAGCGAGTAGCAGCCCCTACTAAGGCACACACACACAGGCAAAGGTCCCCCGTGTAGCCTGTAACAGACTGTAGGGGCAAGTGTTGTTAGTGAGTAGCAGCACCTACTAAGGTACACACACACACAGGCAAAGGTTCCCCGTGTAGCCTGTAACAGACTATAGGGGCAAGTGTTGTTAGTGAGTAGCAGCACCTACCAAGGCACACACACAAGGACAAAGGTCCCCCGTGTAGCCTGTAACAGACTGTAGGGGCAAGTGTTGTTAGTGAGTAGCAGCACCTACTAAGGCACACACACACACACAGGCAAAGGTCCCCCGTACAGCCTGTAACAGACTGTAGGGGCAAGTGTTGTTAGTGAGTAGCAGCACCTACAAAGGCACACACACACACACACACAGGCAAAGGTCCCCCGTACAGCCTTAACAGGCCATAGGGGCAAGTGTTGTTAGCGAGTAGCAGGACCTACTAAGACACACACACACACACACAGGCAAAGGTCCCCCGTACAGCCTGTAACAGACTGTAGGGGCAAGTGCTGTTAGCGAGTAGCAGCACCTACTAAGACACACACACAGGCAAAGGTCCCCCGTGTAGCCTGTAACAGACTGTAGGGGCAAGTGTTGTTAGTGAGTAGCAGCACCTACTAAGGCACACACACACACACAGGCAAAGGTCCCCGTACAGCCTTAACAGACCGTAGGGGCAAGTGTTGTTAGCGAGCACCTATGAAGGCCGGTACGGTACACAATGGGGTGGGTGGCCAGCACCACGCCCGACCGCCTTTGTCTCCCCAGTGCTAGCAATGTTCACTACACACTGCACCAGGTACTCATTTGAGGCCGAGTCGACCTAGGGGAGGCCCATGTCCGGTTCAGATAATCATCACCGACACACACACAGACACACATAGACTTGCACACACAGACACACAACCACACAAATTCACACACACACAGACTCACACAGACACACACACGCAGACACACAGCCACACACAGACTCTCACCCACACACATAGACTCTCACACACACAGACACACACACAGACTCTCACACACACAGACTCTCACACACATAGACTCACACACACACACAGACTCACACACACACACAGAGACTCACACACACAGACACACACACACACACATAGACTCACACACACACAGACTCACACACACACACAGACCCACACACACACACACAGACCCTCACACACACACACACACAGACACTCACACACACACACAGACTCACACACACACAGACTCACACACACACAGACTCACACACACACAGACTCACACACACACAGACTCACACACACACACAGACTCACACACACACACAGACCCTCACACACACACACAGACTCACACACACACAGACTCACACACACACACAGACTCACACAGACTCACACACACACACACAGACTCACACACACACAGACCCTCACACAACAACAACAACAACAACAACCGCCATTCGCCACTAAGTGGCGGTGACGTCACCACGACGCTTGTGCCAGGCTATGTGCACCGTGAGGCCACGTGAAGTGTCGAACGCCCGCTGGCAGGAGGTCACGGGGCAGACCCAGCAGGTGCCACGGGTCGACTGACTGAGATGACTGGCTGATGCACCACCTGTGCCCCCTACTGTGCCAACCTGCTGTGCTTTAGCCACCCGGCGCTCCGCTCGCTGTTGTGAGCGTCGCTCCTCCGCCCTCCGTTGTTGTTGGAGGGCGACTGCCTCCAACTGCCCAGTAGCATCCTTCACGAGCCTCCTCCACAGAGGCCGATCTTGACACCGCTGGTACCAGTCATCGGCAAGTCCACTCAGCTCCACGTCCTCCTGTACCACATCACTCCATCTCTTCTCTAGCCCGTGCCGCGCCCGCTTAGCCCCCTCAATCCGGCCAAACAAAAGCTGTTTCGGCATGCGGTGGCTGGGCATGCGGGCTACATGACCCAGCCATCGCAGCCTTGCCTGCCGGAGGAGCTCACCGATGGGACCCTGCCCAGATCTTTCAAGGATTTGTGAGCTCCTCACACAATCCAGTCTGGTTAAACCCAGGATGGATCGTAGGCAGGCCAGCCTAAATGTTTCTAACCGGCGAAGATGTTCCATTAGGGGGGTCCACGTTTCGCAAGCGTAGAGAAGGGAGGGAATGACCGTGGCCGAGAAGACCTGAAGCTTAGTGCGGAGCGACAGACCAGGTAGCTTCCACACAGCGTTACGCAACCGATGAAAAGATATTGCCGCTCGACTGATTCGGAGTGAGACCTCTGCTGTTAAACTGGAGCCAGTCATAAGCACACTGCCCAGGTATGGGAAACTCTCCACTCTCTCCACAACTGCCCCATCACCGATTGGGAGTTGTGGGGGTGGAGTGTCCGATGGTACAAAATACCCAGGCAGGTGCTTAGTTTTGGTGGGGCTGATGGTAAGGCCCCACCTCTTAGTGGCACGCTCCAGTCTCAGCAGCAGCGTCTCCAACTCCTCCTCTGACTGAGCAGCTATTACCAAGTCATCAGCATACATAACGTGGTTGAGCAATAGGGAGCCATCCCTTGACCGCACCCGGGCATCGATTAGCCTCCCATTATATCTGTACCATATGGAGATTCCCCCGGTACAGCTATTGAAGGCTTCACGAACTACGTGGTCAAAATAGATGTTAAATAATGTGGGAGCCAGAGGACATCCCTGTCGCACCCCAAGGTGTACAGGGAATGGCTCTGACTCCCGGCCACGTAGTTTTACCCGGGCCCGCTCACCATCATGAAGGTCCTTAATGATCGTGAGCAGAGGGTCAGGTACTCCAAAAGCACGAAGAACGACCCAGAGCCCAGGCCTACTGATGGTATCATAGGCCTTGACCAGGTCAATAAAGCAGAGATGTAGGTCTTGTTGGAATTCCCTACACCTCTGCTGTAGCAGACGGACAGAAAATATGGCATCTGTGCAGGACCGCCCTTTCCTGAAACCGCATTGGGGCTCCGCAAGCCTCTCCTCAGCGTGCCTGGCAAGGCGATGCTGAATAATCCTTGCCAGGACCTTTCCCGGCACACTGAGGAGTGAGATGCCCCTGTAGTTGTTACAGTCTGTGCGGTCCCCCTTCTTAAAAAGGGGGACCACCAGGGCATCCTTCCAATCCTGCGGAACCCGTCCAGTGGTCCAGACTGTTGTTATGTCATATAGGGCAGTCTGTGCACAAACGCCACCCTCCCTCAGCATTTCGCTTGGGAGATCATCTCTGCCCGCTGCCTTTCCTGGTCTCAGACTCCGGATCGCCTTCAATACTTCATCAGCAGCTGGCACCTCAGCCAGCCACTCACAGGGGGTGACTTCATCCGATATTTGAGGCACCGCAGCCTCAGCAGGGTCATCCTCACTTTGTGCCACGATGTTTTCCTGGCTGAGGGATTTTCCCTCCCCCAGGACCTCACAGAAATGCTCAGCAAATCTGCGAACCTATTCCTGGGGGTCGGAAATTGGATCACCGTTTTTTCCCCTAATGATGGTAATAGGTGTGGCGCTGCAGGTTACTTTTTTGATGGAGTTAAATAGAGATTTGTGATCACGGGCCACTGAGGCAGACTCCATCTCCTCAGCAACCCGCGACCACAACCCATCCTTGCAGCGCCTCACGGCTCTCCGAACCTCCGAGCGAAGGCTGCGGTAAGCCTCCTCATTCTCTGACGTGGGATTCTGTAGCCGATGACAGTGGGCCTGTCGCTTTTTCTCAACCATCCTGAACAACTCCTCTGTCATCCAGGGTGTCTGGGGAGGTCTGGACCGCGTACCCAAAGCAGCCATTGCAGCTGCATGAGTCACAGTCCTAAACCTCGCCCATTTACCCTCGACATCAGGAGGAGTCGGGGACGATGCCAATCCCAGCCGCAAGCGATGATGAAATTCTCGCTTGCAACTTTCATCAGATAACTGAGACCAGGCCACTTTAGGTTGGAATGGGGTCCTGGGTGTACACCCACCACCGTAGTGGAAGAATGGCAGGCGCATCTTACAGATGACTAGTCAATGGTCAGAGGGCAGATCAGCTCCACGGTAGGTCCTGGTGTCAAGGACATGGGCTCGCATTCGCTGGTCCGTCACTATGTAGTCCAGCAGATGTTCTTGCTTGGACCCGGCATGCATCCATGATGTTGTGTGGATGCGCCGATGCCGGAACAGCGTGTTGGTAATTACAAGCCCATGGGCTGCACAAAAATCTAGCAGCCTCCTACCGTTGTTATTGAGCTGATCTGGCCCATGCCCTCCAATCACTCCAGACCAGGTGCCAGTATCATGACCAACTCGGGCATTGAAGTCACCCAACATGATGACTCTATCCCGAGGGGCCACTTTAGCCAGCACCTGTGACAGGAGGTCACAGAAGGCATCTGACTCATCGGCTTTGCCTGCATCCCTCCACGGATGTTCATCTTCGGTGGGGGCATAAGTAACCACGACCACCATTCCTCGCCTCCGGTTGATGGGAAGGCGAGCCCAAAGTAGCCTGGGGCTTACAGCTTCCCACACCTCACCGCCACGCTCCCACGCCCCCTTCATTCTTTTGTTCAAAAGAAGACCCACACCCTGTTGTTTGGCAGTCTGCTGCCCCGAGTAGAGGACTGTCCAC
Source organism: Petromyzon marinus (assembly GCF_010993605.1). Classification (NCBI taxonomy): domain Eukaryota; kingdom Metazoa; phylum Chordata; class Hyperoartia; order Petromyzontiformes; family Petromyzontidae; genus Petromyzon; species Petromyzon marinus. The sequence continues at coordinate 241,397 of NW_022638155.1, read as the reverse complement.
CCCTCATGGTGGCAGGAGCCAGAGCCGGTCCACCGGACCTCCTGAATGCCGCATAGATCCAGGCGGTACCGGTCCAGCTCCCGACAGAGGAGTGGCAGCCTCTCCTCTGCAGTGAGCGTTCGAACATTCCACGTGGCCAACCGTAGTGGCTTTTCGTTGTTTCTGGAGTAGCCCCGAGGGTAGAGATTCAATCTCCTGGCTCCGCCAATTGGGGTTTGGCCAGGAGACGTCATAGATGCCTGGCCCCCCGGGGCCTCCGGCACAAGCTTATTAGTTACATATTTAAGTCGTGGTTTAGTGGTAATTAATTGAAGGTGGAGGGGTTACCAGCCCCTCGCACCCGTCCAGAGCCCCCGTTTAGCCCCTGTGGTGGACACATATGCCATGAGGGGAGGAGCCAATCAAAATTGGATCTCCCCCCACAGCACTGTCCACGACAGAGTTGCCCGTCCGGCACCGCGAGGAGGTAGGGGGTTGTTTTGCCCTCACACACACACAGACTCACACACACACACACAGACCCTCACACACACACACAGACCCTCACACACTGACACAGACAGAGACAGCAGCGAGGGCGGGTGGCCGTACTTGAGGCAGTGTGCGCAGCTGCTGGCGATGCCTCCACCGCCTCCTCCTCCGCCGCCTCCTCCACCGCCTCCTCCTCCTCCTCCTCCGCCGCCTCCTCCGCTGCAGCCGGCGTAGGCCATGAGGCAGCGAGTGGAGCAGAAGAGCTGCCCCGAGCCCTTGCGCTGGAACGCCGTCTGGCCACGCCGCAGGCCGGCGCCGCACCGCGTGCACCGCATTCGCGTCACCGCCCCCACGCCCGGCGGAGTCTCCGCCGGCGGGGGACGGAGGGACGCCGACGCCGACGCCGACGCCGACGCCGGCGGCCCCAGCCGGGGAGCGCCGGTGCCGGCGGTGCCGGCGTCGTTCTTGCCGCGGGCGGCGCCGGCGGTGGCGGCGGCGGCGGCTGCTCCTGCGGTGGCGGCACCGTGAGGGGCCGGGGTTATTCGGCGTTTGCCGCTGGCGCGACATCGGATTGCACCGCGGGTTTACGTCGGAGGGGTGGGGGACGAGCGATGAGGCTCTTTTGAGACCGGTGTACACTCACCCACTCACTCACTCACCCACTCACTCACCCGTACACTCACTCACTCACTCACCCACTCACTCACTCACTCACCCACTCACTCACCCACTCACTCACCCACTCACTCACTCACCCACTCACTCACTCACCCACTCACTCACCCACTCACTCACCCGTACACTCATCCACTCACTCACCCGTACACTCACCTGTACACCCACTCACCCGTACACTCACCCACTCACCCACTCACTCACCCACTCACTCACCCACCCACTCACCCGTACACTCACCTGTACACTCACCTGTACACTCACTCACCTGTACACTCACCCACTCACTCACCGGTACACTCACTCACCCGTACACTCACCCACTCACCTGTACACTCAACCACTCACTCACCCGTACACTCACCCACTCACCTGTACACTCACCCACTCACCCACTCACCCACCCACTCACCTGTACACTCACCCACTCACACACTCACTCACCCACTCACCTGTACACTCACCAACTCACCTGTACACTCAGGAGCGCATGGGTTCGAACCCAGACCCTGACACCACGGTCGCTATGGAGATGTTAATGACCTCGCCTTGTACTATATAGTGGCGTAGATGTGGCACAAGTGTGGTCACCACATCGTTCCAGACGGCCGCCAAAAAATACACTCCACTACTATACACTCCACTACTATACACTACACTACTATACACTACACTACTATACACTACACTACTATACACTCCACTATACACTACACTACTATACACTCCACTACTATACACTACATGACTATACACTATACTACTATACACTACACTACTATACACTCCACTATACACTACACTACTATACACTACTATACACTCCACTACTATACACTACACTACTATACACTACACTACTATACACTCCACTATACACTACACTACTATACACTACTACACACTCCACTACTATACACTACACTATACACTACTATACACTACACTATACACTGCTGTACACTACACTACTATACACTACACAATACACTACACTACTATACACTACACTACACGACTATACACTACACTACTATACACTACACGACTATACACTACACTATACACTATACGATACACTACACTACTACACACTACACTACAATACACCACTACTATACACTCCACTACCATACACTACACTCCACTACTACACACTACACTACACTATACACTACTATACACTACACTAAACACTACACTACTATACACTACACTACTATACACTACACTAAACACCACACTACTATACACTACACTACTATACACTACACTATACACTACACTACTATACACTACACTACTATACACTACACAACTATACACTACACTACAACACACTACGATACACTACAATACTACACACTACACTACAATACACCACTACTATACACTACACTACTATACAGTACACTACAACACACTACTATACACTACACTATACACCACACTACTATACACTATACTACTATACAGTACACTACTACACACTACACTACTATACACTATACACTACACTACTACACACTCCACTACGCTACCCACCACACTATACACTAACCACCACACTATACACTACTATACATGACACCACTATACACTACACTACTATACACTATACACTACACGACTTGCACTACACTACGACACTAGACCGACAACGTTCGGCTGCAGTACGAAGACAGCGAAAGAAGTTCAACAGACTTACACTGCCCGCTCACCCACTCACTCACGTACCTATACACTCACCCACACACTCACCCACTCACTCACCCACTCACCCACTCACTCACTCACGCACCTATACACTCACCCACACACTCACCCACACACTCACCCACTCACTCACCCACTCACTCACGCACCTATACACTCACCTATACACTCCCCGCTCACCCACTCACTCACGCACCTATACACTCACCCACACACTCACCCACTCACTCACTCACTCACCCACTCACTCACCTATACACTCCCCGCTCACCCACTCACTCACGCACCTATACACTCACCCACACACTCACCCACTCACTCACCCACTCACTCACCCACTCACTCACGCACCTATGCACTCCCCGCTCACCCACTCACTCACGCACCTATACACTCACCCACACACTCACCCACTCACTCACCCACTCACTCACCCACTCACTCACGCACCTATACACTCCCCGCTCACCCACTCACTCACGCACCTATACACTCACCCACACACTCACCCACTCACTCACCCACACACTCACCCACTCACTCACCCACTCACTCACGCACCTATACACTCACCCACACACTCACCCACTCACTCACCCACACACTCACCCACTCACTCACCCACTCACTCACGCACCTATACACTCACCCACACACTCACCCACTCACTCACCCACTCACTCACCCACTCACTCACGCACCTATACACTCACCCACACACTCACCCACTCACTCACCCACCAACTCACGCACCTATACACTCCCCGCTCACCCACTCACTCACGCACCTATACACTCCCCGCTCACCCAATCACTCACGCACCTATACACTCCCCGCTCACCCACTCACTCATGCACCTATACACTCCCCGCTCACCCACTCACTCACGCACCTATACACTCACCCACACACTCACCCACCTACTCACTGACCCACTCACCCACCCACTCACTCACGCACCTATACACTCACCCACACTTACACTCACTCACCCACCTACTCACTGACCCACTCCCCGCTCACCCACTCACTCACGCACCTATACACTCACCCACACACTCACTCACCCACCTCCTCACTGACCCACTGACCCACACATACACTCACTCACTCACCTACTCACTCACCCACACATACACTCACTCACCCACCTACTCACCCACACATACACTCACTCACCTACTCACTCACCCACACATACACTCACTCATGCACCTAGACACTCACCCACACACTCACTCACCCACCTACTCACTGACCCACTCACCCACCCAATCAGTGACCCACTCACCTACTCATCCATTCACCTACCAGCGCACTTACCCACTCACCAATTAATTCAAAGTCAAGGTCCCCGTGTAGTCTCTAACAGGCTGTAGGGGCAAGTGCTGTGACTAGTAGCGAGTCGCTACCTACACAGACAAAGATCCCCCGTGTAGCCTCTAACAGACTGTAGGGGCAAGTGCTGTTAATGGTAGCAAGTAGCTACCTACACAGACAAAGATCCCCCGTGTAGCCTCTAACAGGCTGTAGGGGCAAGTGCTGTTAGTAGTAGCTACCTACACAGACAAAGATCCCCCATGTAGCCTCTAACAGGCTGTAGGGGCGAGTGCTGTTAGTGGTAGCTACCTACACAGACAAAGATCCCCCGTGTAGCCTCTAACAGGCTGTAGGGGCGAGTGCTGTTAGTAGTAGCTACCTACACAGACAAAGATCCCCCGTGTAGCCTCTCACAGACTGTAGGGGCAAGTGCCGTTAGTAGTAGCTACCTACACAGACAAAGATCCCCCGTGTAGCCTCTAACAGACTGTAGGGGCAAGTGCCGTTAGTAGTGGCGAGTAGCAGCAGCAGCGCCTATGAAGGCTACCGGCACCGTGGCACACACAGAGGGGGTGGGTGGACGGGCCAGCACCACGCCCGGCCGCCTTTGTCTCCCCAGTGGCGATGTTCACCACACACACACACACACACCCCGCTGCACCAGGTAACTCATTTGGAGGCTGAGTCGATCTAGGGGAGGCCCGGGACCGGTTCAGATCACGGTCACGGTGGAGTTGGTGGCCGTGAGCGGGGATCGAACCCGGGTTCCGCCGGGTCCGTAGTGCAGCGAAGCGCTGACCACACTGCACTACCGATGCTGCTATGGATAGCCCCTACAGCTATGGACACACCTATGGATAGAGCGACATTGGAGAGCCCTAGGCACAGCTACCGGTCCAACGGCGATGGTGCTCGTCCTAGACGCGGCAAAAAGATTCAGCCACGTGACATAGCTATGGGTACAGCTGTAGTTACAGAGACTACGCTATGTGTACAGCTGTAGTAACAGAGACTATGCTATGTGTACAGCTGTAGTCACAGACAGAGACTGCGCTATGTGTACAGCTGTAGTTACAGAGACTATGCTATGTGTACACCTGTAGTCACAGAGACTATGCTATGTGTACAGCTGTAGTCACAGAGACTATGCTATGTGTACAGCTGTAGTCACAGAGACTATGCTATGTGTACAGCTGTAGTCACAGAGACTACGCTATGTGTACAGCTGTAGTCACAGACAGAGACTATGCTATGTGTACAGCTGTAGTCACAGAGACTACGCTATGTGTACAGCTGTAGTTAGAGACTATGATATGTGTACAGCTGTAGTCACAGACAGAGACTATGCTATGTGTACAGCTGTAGTTAGAGACTACGCTATGTGTACAGCTGTAGTTAGAGACTACGCTATGTGTACAGCTGTAGTCACAGACAGAGACTGCGCTATGTGTACAGCTGTAGTTACAGAGACTATGCTATGTGTACACCTGTAGTCACAGAGACTATGCTATGTGTACAGCTGTAGTCACAGAGACTATGCTATGTGTACAGCTGTAGTCACAGAGACTATGCTATGTGTACAGCTGTAGTCACAGAGACTACGCTATGTGTACAGCTGTAGTCACAGACAGAGACTATGCTATGTGTACAGCTGTAGTCACAGAGACTACGCTATGTGTACAGCTGTAGTTAGAGACTATGCTATGTGTACAGCTGTAGTCACAGACAGAGACTATGCTATGTGTACAGCTGTAGTTAGAGACTACGCTATGTGTACAGCTGTAGTTAGAGACTACGCTATGTGTACAGCTGTAGTCACAGACAGAGACTATGCTATGTGTACAGCTGTAGTCACAGAGACTATGCTATGAATACAGCTGTAGTCACAGACAGAGACTATGCTATGTGTACAGCTGTAGTCACAGAGACTATGCTATGTGTACAGCTGTAGTCACAGAGACTATGCTATGTGTACAGCTATAGTCAGAGACAGAGACTATGCTATGTGTACAGCTATAGTCAGAGACAGAGACTATGCTATGTGTACAGCTGTAGTCACAGACAGAGACTATGCTATGTGTACAGCTGTAGTTACAGACAGAGACTATGCTATGTGTACAGCTGTAGTCACAGAGACTATGCTATGTGTACAGCTGTAGTCACAGACAGAGACTATGCTATGTGCACAGCTGTAGTCACAGAGACTATGCTATGTGTATAGCTGTAGTCACAGAGACTATGCTATGTGTACAGCTGTAGTTACAGAGACTATGCTATGTGTACAGCTGTAGTCACAGACAGAGACTATGCTGTGTACAGCTGTAGTCACAGACAGAGACTACGCTATGTGTACAGCTGTAGTAACAGACAGAGACTACGCTATGTGTACAGCTGTAGTCACATAGACTATGCTATGTGTACAGCTGTAGTCACAGACAGAGACTACGCTATGTGTACAGCTGTAGTAACAGACAGAGACTATGCTATGTGTACAGCTGTAGTCACAGAGACTATGCTATGTGTACAGCTGTAGTCACAGACAGAGACTATGCTATGTGTACAGCTGTAGTCACAGACAGAGACTACTCTATGTGTACAGCTGTAGTAACAGACAGAGACTATGCTATGTGTACAGCTGTAGTCACAGACAGAGACTATGCTGTGTGTACAGCTGTAGTTAGAGACTATGCTATGTGTACAGCTGTAGTTAGAGACAGACTACGCTATGTGTACAGCTGTAGTTAGAGACAGAGACTATGCTATGTGTACACCTGTAGTCACAGAGACTATGCTATGTGTACAGCTGTAGTCACAGAGACTATGCTATGTGTACACCTGTAGTCACAGAGACTATGCTATGTGTACAGCTGTAGTCACATAGACTATGCTATGTGTACAGCTGTAGTCACAGACAGAGACTATGCTATGTGTACAGCTGTAGTTAGAGACTATGCTATGTGTACAGCTGTAGTCACAGAGACTATGCTATGTGTACAGCTGTAGTTAGAGACTATGCTATGTGTACAGCTGTAGTCACAGAGACTATGCTATGTGTACAGCTGTAGTCACAGAGACTATGCTATGTGTACAGCTGTAGTTAGAGAGACTACGCTATGTGTACAGCTGTAGTTAGAGACAGAGACTATGCTATGTGTACAGCTGTAGTCACAGACAGAGACTATGCTATGTGTACAGCTGTAGTTACAGAGACTATGCTATGTGTACAGCTGTAGTTACAGACAGAGACTACGCTATGTGTACAGCTGTAGTTAGAGACTATGCTATGTGTACAGCTGTAGTCACAGACAGAGACTATGCTATGTGTACAGCTGTAGTTAGAGACTATGCTATGTGTACAGCTGTAGTCACAGACAGAGACTATGCTATGTGTACAGCTGTAGTCACAGAGACTACGCTATGTGTACAGCTGTAGTTAGAGACTATGCTATGTGTACAGCTGTAGTCACAGACAGAGACTATGCTATGTGTACAGCTGTAGTTAGAGACTATGCTATGTGTACAGCTGTAGTCACAGACAGAGACTATGCTATGTGTACAGCTGTAGTCACAGAGACTATGCTATGTGTACAGCTGTAGTTAGAGACTACGCTATGTGTACAGCTGTAGTTAGAGAGACTATGCTATGTGTACAGCTGTAGTTAGATACTATGCTATGTGTACAGCTGTAGTTAGAGACTATGCTATGTGTACAGCTGTAGTCACAGAGACTATGCTATGTGTACACCTGTAGTTAGAGACTATGCTATGTGTACAGCTGTAGTTAGAGAGACTATGCTATGTGTACAGCTGTAGTTAGAGACTATGCTATGTGTACAGCTGTAGTCACAGAGACTATGCTATGTGTACAGCTGTAGTTAGAGACTATGCTATGTGTACAGCTGTAGTCACAGAGACTATGCTATGTGTACAGCTGTAGTTAGAGACTATGCTATGTGTACAGCTGTAGTCACAGAGACTATGCTATGTGTACAGCTGTAGTTAGAGACTATGCTATGTGTACAGCTGTAGTTAGAGACGTGTATAGCGAGGAGTGTTTCCAAAGGCACGAACAGGAGATGGTTACCTGCAGATTTTGCAGCAATGGGAGGCCTTGTAACGGCCTTGCTCACACCTACAGGTCATTGGGTCAAACAAAGTTCATTAGGTCAAGCGTGTCTGCCTTCCCCGGGTCTCTCTCCTCCCGCTACCCGTGAGCATCTCCTCACGCCTCTGTGTCTCTCTCTGTGTCTCTCTCTCCGTGTCTCTCTCTGTGTCTCTCTGTGTCTCTCTCCGTGTGTCTCTCTCTCTGTGTGTCTCTCTCGGTGTCTCTCTCTGTGTCTCTCTCTGTGTCTCTCTCTGTGTCTCTCCGTGTCTCTCTCTCAGTGTGTCTCTCTGTGTCTCTCTCTGAGTCTCTCTCTGCGTCTCTCTCTGTGTCTCTCTCTCCGTGTCTCTCTCTGTGTCTCTCTCTGTGTCTCTCTCTGTGTCTCTCTCAGTGTGTCTCTCTCTCTCTGTGTCTCTCTCTGTGTGTCTCTCTGTGTCTCTCTCCGTGTCTCTCTCTGTGTCTCTCTCTGTGTCTCTCTCTGTGTGTCTCTCTGTGTGTCTCTCTCTGTGTCTCTCTCTGTGTCGCTCCGTGTCTCTCTCTCTGTGTCTCTCTCTGTGTCTCTCTCTGTGTCTCTCTCTCGGTGTCTCTCTCTGTGTCTCTCTCAGTGTGTCT